>JBBMJM010135336.1:0-12082 GCA_037832705.1 Centriscus cristatus
CTTCACACAAAAATGAAATAAAAAACACAATTGTACATTTTCAAGTACTTCCAAGTACGTATGAGCTATCTTTTCAATGCAGCAGACAAGAGCTGCATGATCTTGAACAGGATAGGTTTACTACTGAGCCATTTTAGAGTCTGTGGACAAAGTGTATTCAATATAGATTGAATAAAAATACACATACACCAAACTAAACCACAGTGCAGCAATAAACACAATAACAAGAGATCAGGATGTCCATCTCCTCAGAGAGACAGACAGACGTCTCGTGCACAGACCGACGCCACGCTGCTTGAACGGTAATGATGAGAAAAGTATCTTTGTGACAAAGCGCCCACACAAGCACAGACTGGAGAATCTGGCTGCTTCTTTTATCTTGTGCAGAGGTCAGGGGCAGTGGGCGAGAGAGGCACAATTCATGGTCCAACCAGACTTGTGAATTAGAGATGTGAATGGCAAACATTGAAGCATCTCAGACACAAAAAGGAGCGATGAAGAAGAAGAGAAACAGGGATCTTGGTAACAGTGCTAATCAGAAAGTGCATATAACAAATAACTATCACAGCAAATACGTGAATCTAATGAGCATTGTGCAGTCTGCAAAACAATGTGTAGTTGGCACCAATCAATCGATCTGATCAGTTCATCTAATCACTTAATCCAACAACATATGATCAAGGCCAAATTGCCCACAGCACTTTTTCTTCCTCTGCTTTCTTTTAAATGTATCCATGTCCAAATGTTAGAAACACGAGCTGAACTGTTTTATGTCACAGGTCAGCAGGTAAGCGTGGTATTGGAAGTCTTCTGTGTGTTTCATTCTCTGTTCGAATCATCTCTGTCCTGTCCTTCATTCCATCCACGTATGTATTAGCCGGCCAATTGTTCCCTTGGCAGTGCGACTGACCCATCATGTACCAGCCTGACCTTGATAGGACTCTGTAAACCGAATCGCAGAGGCTGCATTGCTGAGTCCATCCTCACTTTGTGTCTGGCTTTGACATTACAAAGTGCGTCTGACAGGGATCGTGGTTATTCACGATTCATTCCTCTGCTCGAACACTCCTGTGCAGACAATCAAAGCAGAATGACGGTAGTGGCTTATGTCATTACCATTTCCTTTCTCTCATCACAGTTCAAAAGAGCACATTCTCTCTGATTACACTGGAGAGCATTCAGCGTGACAGATGGGTCATCCCAGTGAACCGGGAGACAGAACGAATCATCCTGACGCACGTGCACACAAAAAATTGCACAAAATTAGCATGTATTTGTTATCATCATCATTTTGTACAAGTGTTTGTCTTCCTTGAACTCCACAATGCTCTCTTGATTAACTTTCTTCAGCAAGTACAAAAGAAACTTGTTCATTATTTTATGCAAAAAAGGACTCATTGTCCCCCAAGTCATCCTCTCCATGGCATTTATCCCAGGACAAAGTCAGCGGGGGTGACATGTGCCGAGGAGTGGGGAGTGGCAGGGGCAACACCTCTCAACAGGTGCACATTATTAGCATGAAAGCCGCTTCAGAAAAATAAGCGATTTGGAAGTAAAGAGTGGGCAGGGACGTCAACGCAAAGCTCAGCTCATCTTTATGCATAATGTCCAGCAACTTGACCGACAACCAAAGACACAAAGCAAGTTAAGAAGGTGATAGAACTATTTTAAAATGTCGTCAGCATGTTTTCAAAGCCCTAACCTCTTCCCTCACCTCCATATCCAAATCATACTGCTCTTTTACCAAGGGATTAGACTTCCACCAACCACGATATTTCCTGTTTCAGACTTTTCCCCAGCGAATCTACCCGCAGCAGACCAAAAAAGCAACAAAAGTAGAAAGAAGTTGCAATTTTTAACATTTTGGCCTCCTGTGTGACAACTGATCGACTGACCAAAGTATTTTGGAATTGTCTCCCAACAGCTTCCTGACCCTAGCGGACCTCAATACACAGCACACCAACATCTCGATGTGTCGATCCAAGCCCACCTCGAAATAAGTCTGATGATCGGAGACAAACAATGACAACATGGCAGTTTTTGTCGTTCATGAATGAGTGACTCACAACAATCGCTGACATTACAGAACCATCAGTCTTTGTTATCTGACTGCTTGTGGTTGTTGATGCTGAGGCATTCACACTGGCAACATAAGTGCACGTTGAATATTCAAATTACTTCTTGCAAAGTAGCCACCACCGTCACACTCCCTGCTGCGATCCACTCCACGATCTGACATGACCTGTCATTAGTTTCTCACAAGTTGTTTAGTCAGTGAAAATGTGAAAATAACATTCAACTCTTTTGCTGCGATGTGATGCAAGATCCTGTTTCTCAACAGTCACGGTCACCATTTTCCTTCATGCTGCACTCTGGGAGGAACTTGCTTTTGTTTGTATTTGGCATCTGCCTTGAAGCTCTGGAGACCAGTGTTTTGAAATAATGAAATATATTTGAAACCATGTGTAAAAGAAAGGCACAGCTGGCACAAAGAAAACGGGCTTTGGCTCGTCCAGCATCGCATTGAGCGACGCTATGAATCTATTTTATGAACAACATCCAAACATCCAGTGCTGACAGTTTTCAATGAAGACTGTAACCACTGCCAAGTTCTACAGCTTTCAACAAATAACTGGGCATAATCCACATGCAGAATAGGTCCAGTTGGAAGAACATTCTTCTGCTGGTGTGCTCACTAAACTTCCAGTGTGATGAGACGAAGGCCAACCCTGCTTCAACAAAAAAACACTGGTTTCTTTTAAATTTCAGGGTCATTGTGTGCAACAAGAACAACAATGTGAAAGTTTCACCACCTTTACCCTGAGCTGTGAAAAAGGTCATGGCTACTCGTCACCTTACTCCAGGGATGTTTGCTGTTTGTCCAGGGATGTTTATTTTGGGTCCCCATAGCTTCGCTGGAACTAATGGTCAGATACTGTAAACCATGATCAAAGCTTTATTCACCCCTGAGCGGCGTGTCAAACACTCGATTTATGTCTTCATCTTTCCCTGTTGCTTCTGTTGCTTTGTCAACTGTTACCTAGACCTCCACTGGACCCTTTGATTCTCCAGAGAAATGTCTTTCTGGAAACAAAGCAGCAAAATCTGAAAAGTAGTTCGCACTCTCACCTCAGCTCCTCACGGGTTTCTGTCTATTGTGCAGGCTCAGGACAGCAATATTCCATGAAAAAGTACCAAACAATGAAGCCATTATACAACCATTATACAAAAAGAGAGGCACGTCAAACTGCATTATTACATTTATGGGGGTACGTTCTGCAGCGGCAGAAATCTTCTCATAGATGTGTAGGGAGAGCTTTGTGCTATCACCTGCCTACAGGAGTATGTTCAAAGTGCACACAATACAGCATTATATTGTATAATAGCATGTAATGTCCTCCTCAGGAGTACTCTTAACAAGTCCCATAGACCCAGGAAAGAAGAAAAGACATCGTGAGGATGCAATTTAAGACGTTGTCAGAGAGGATCTCAACCTGAGTGAGGGTCGAAGCTCAGATGGTGTTCTATTGTTCTATTGTCCACACTGTGAAGTCTTTTGAACTATACAATTTTTTAAAAAAGGACATTAGGAGGATTAAACTCTGCAGCGATGTGTGCCCACGTTTGGGTGCCTACTCAAGGATAATTTAGGCCAATTTATCTGGCTGGATATGCTGAAAGCACAATTCACAGCTGCTTCTGAATTTTAGCCTCTGGCCTGAAAAATATCCACTTGTCCGCAGCGTGTGTATCTATCTTTATGAA
Source organism: Centriscus cristatus (assembly GCA_037832705.1). Lineage (NCBI taxonomy): Eukaryota > Metazoa > Chordata > Actinopteri > Syngnathiformes > Centriscidae > Centriscus > Centriscus cristatus. The sequence goes on from JBBMJM010135336.1 coordinate 3,766, forward strand.
GCTGGTACTTGCATGCTCTCCCTATAATCCCTCCCATATTCCAAGGGACTTATTTGAATAGTTTAATTGTGAATACACACACAAAGCTATCTATTGATCTCCTTTATCTTTTCTATCTATGTAATCTCCATGAATCCATAACACACTTTGGTACGTACAGAAGACAAGTAGACTTTAACAGACTGGTTATGAGGTTACTGAATCATCAATACATCACTACCGTCTGTATCATTGAAACCCTGGGGACTGTTTGACTTGTACACCTTGAGAGCTGGAGTATTTCCCATTATCCAACATTAACCGACATTAAAACAACTGCAGTCATCCCTAAAATGCATGCTGAGCTCGTCTGTAGTTGCAACTGAAATGTACAATTACCTACAGATGGTGAGGACGATCTCCCGTCCAGACCAACACTGACCATTCAATAACAGGATCTATGTACAATCATGATTGTTGGTTTGCTTCATGTGCATCTTATTCCCAGACCGCGATAATGTGTAAATACTTCCTGGAAAATGAGTATTTGGCACATAATGGAGATTTATATGAGCTACATTCCATGTCTAATGGCCTGGGGTACTTTCAGTTTGAAATCAGCCATGTCAGTGTCACTTGAACATCTTCAGAAAGACATGACCTGGATCCACGGATGTGCCAAGTGAAAATTCTGTCTCGGGGTTCTTAATTAATCTAAAGAGAAATACCTAGAAAATTAAGCTAATTACTTTTGTCATGCAACAGAATGGATGTCAGATTGTGTTGGCGAAGGACTCACATTAGGTCCTGCACACGCGGGGATGAACTAGTGTTGCCACGAGCGATGAACGACAATGGATGCATCATCTGTGCTGTGGATGTGTCCAGAAGCGCTACAGAGTCACTGCAATGAGCGTCTCAAAGGTGAGTAGTGACCTGACAAAGGGGGACAGACAAGCAAATGTATCTTCCAACTTTGATGAGAAGAAGTCATCCAGCAAAGCACTGGCTTGTTTATTGGTGTAAAACAGAGGGTGAGAGGAGACGAAAAGGGTACGGGGTGTTATCTGGGGTTCATCCCAATTAAAATACACTAATCACTGCAGAGTAACAGCTGAGGAGATCAGAGCAACTCTTGCCAACAGGTTTCCCACTGTTCTGATCAGCAGGCTGCAGCCACCCTTGGAGATTAATCAAAGTAATGGAATGTTGGATTTGCATTTCATGAATGATTAGTATGAAAAATGAATGGGGAGGCACTTTGTTTTTGGGTGCAGACAACTAGATTTCAAACTCATCTTCCGATGTGTGCTGTTTTTCCTTCCTGTTTAAATTCCCCAACCTGTGCTTTCAGTCCATTTGCTGTCTTGGGAAATAGAATAAATAAATTAATCAATATATTTCCATCACACCGACTTCTATGGCGCAGTGCTTCCAAAGTAGAGGCAGTGAATAAATAACGGGGCTATGACACAATATTGCTGGTGCATTTATTTCATCACTGATGCACACAAACGTGTAGAATCCAGAGGGATGTTGCGGAAAACTATGAAAAATAAGAGAGGAGGTCTGACCAGGATGAATCCAGCTCATTCTGTCTGTCAACTGGCTGAATGAACGTCAATAAAGAAGTCAGGGCAGGTCAGAGTCATTTAGATATTTTTGATCATTTGTCGGTGTGTAGACCCACGAAGACCACAGAAAAGCTCTGGGACACTGATTTCTAATTGGAGTGACAGTCAAATGATGTTATTTTGTTCTGTCTTTTGTTCTTGTGGAGTATGAACAGGCCTTAAGTCTCCCTGGTGACTTGCATCATGCCTCTGCTTTGTTTTGCGTCTGACTCCTGAATGAAGTGAGTCAGGATAACCAGGAATCAAAGTTGTGCAATATATGGATGTAGATATTCAGTATACCATACAAAAAACCCTCTTAATATTCTTTTTTGGGTTTTTTTAAGTCTCTTTAATTAGTGGCACAAAGTTCATTAAGATACCATTTTCCGGCACAGACAGCATAATGCATCTTCCCTCCCAGAGCAAATTACTTGAAATTACAATCAGTGAAGAGACACAATGGCACTAAATCTTTGTGGTTAAAAGCAATAATTATTCCTGAGCTGACTCCATGAGCATTGTTTGCTTACCACAATGGAGTGATGCCACCAGGAGTGTTTAGTTCAAGGAGTCTTTAGTTCAAGCAAACACTCATCAACTTCATTTTTGACCTCAGTCCCCATCAGGGTCGGGATTTAAAGAGAGAAAAAAAAAAAGATGCAGATCAAATCAATAACTCAAGTATTGGTAATCAATTTCAATGAAGCTGCGCTGTCTTGTGACATTGACACACTTACAATCAATATGGAATTGCTGACCAGTGAAGTGACTGGGAAACAAATTTGCATCCTCATTCCATTTTTCTTTAGCACGGAATTACACGTACCATTCATATGAAGTCCTCAAAGGAAGCAGAGGAAACCTGGAAGTCATTCAACGTGAGAATTCAGGCTCAGAAGTGTTGGATTAGTACAACCATCAGCTGTGATCGGCACGGGGAGAAACAAGCAAACACGGAACCACTCCTGCCAATAGGAACATTTTGGCACGTTAGCATGCTTCCAACACTCGAGCAAATCATTCAGATAAAACCGAGTTGTGTTTCAACAATATCAGAAGCTTTACAAATCAGCCAACATGGGGTCTCACGAGGACATTCTCATATGTGCAGCAGCTCATGTCCCATTTAATGCATTTGAAACAATGAGGGTCAATGAATTTAATCTGCAAGCACACTAGTGCAAAGGATGATAATGTTTTTGCATTGATTTTTATAACTCGACTTATTTGTTATTTCTGATGAGCAGAGCTGGAAAATTAATGACTATGGATTTCCCGGGTGGAACTTGTCAGGGGCAGGGTGCACATCGACACACAGTGTATGTGGAGCACTCCTGCTCCAGTCGCAGAGTGAAATATCACTCTTTGAGGAAATCCCTGGCTCACACCACTTCCCACAGCTTGAAATATCTGTTGCAGAACAAGCTCTTTATCGAACTCCAAACCGGGCCCACACACCACAATCTCCGAGATGCATGTGATGTTGCGAGTTGCTGCTCTCAGGCTATTTAAGAGATTAATTGAATCTTTGGGGCTAAATAGTTGTCTCCCTCACATATGTGTGATTCAGTTCCGTCTCTGGTCAAATAGAGATGAGCTGGGATGTCACGGCCCTCTGTGTCTGAAAGGATACATGAGGCAGCCGCTCATGAATGAGATGCAGCGGGCGGTCCATTAACTCCGACGTCCACCCTGCATGTCAATAAGACATTCCCATATGAATGGCCCACCTCACAACAGTACATTTTAAACTGCATCTCAAGGCTGCCGTGTGTCTCCGTGGGCCATAAATATCCAAGTTCAGCCTGTTATCCTAAACTGCTGCATGAAGTCAACACTCACAACAACTAAACTGTTTTCACGCCCATCTACTTGAACAACCCCCCACTGCGCAATTACGTAACATTTTGGGGTTAGAAGTTCACAAAGTCGTTAAATGCTTTTCTAATTATTATTGATCGCAAGCTTAACGATCGATGCAAATCTAAGTGCCGGAGAGCCAGAGACAGGAGTGAGGTATGGCGGTTTGAAAGCTGCCAGCTGTAACTGAAACAGAGCAAACAAACAGAGGTGGCTGACGCAAGCGGACATTTACTGGTGGATAGTGATAAGTATAAGTAGCTTGACATCGGTAACACTTTCACAGTTTAGTTCAGATTGTTTTTAAGCTCACTAACCTGGTGACGCATACTGGAGTTAGACACAGAGCCGCCGAGTTCCAAACAGCAGCAGATGAGCGGCAGAGTCCCTGTGAAGTCTGAGTGCACCAGCATGAAGACAAAAGCCAATGAGCACCTTCAGCATCAGGTCTGCACAACGGAGGAAAGAGCCACGAAGACTGATGTATTATCTTTACCGTTTCAGGGATCAGGGGGATGTGCCTTCATGGCCCAACACCGTTTGGCCATTTTGTGTGTGTGTAAATCTTCTTCTACAACATTGGATCCATCCCAGCCGGTTGCAGTGTTCATGGTTACTGATGCTCACTTGACGGATGGAAGGCAGGAACTCTCCGAAAAGATGAATGGACGGCAATGATGTTGGTGATTCTGTGCACTACAAGTACCTCACATTTACAAATCAGGCATCTTTGTGCACGTCTCATCTGTCACAGATGACACAGGCAGAAGGCAGCTGGGTTTGAATGCTACACTTGGCTGCAGGCTGCCGTCATGATCACGGACAAAAGCCACATTATCATAAGGAGTTGTAATGTTGTCTGAGTGTTTCCTATTTGTTGATTTTTGTTTGTTTGTTTTTAGCTAACAAAAGAATTCTTGAGTCAAAACTGAAAAGGCTGTATGGCCTCAAACCTTGCTACCTGTGGGTTCATTAGCTGACGTTTTGGGAAGTACAAACATACCCATCCCACCCTGGCTGGCCTGTCAGTGTCAGCAGTCATGTATGGGTCAAACTGTCATATTTACAGCGCGGTTTCATAAACCAACAACACCCAGGGAGTAGACAATCAACTATCAACATGGTCTTTGTAAGTATTTATATTTGTAGACAAATTAAGTTCAGCAAACCTTGGTCATTAATCCTACAATCCACCTTTTTTATATAAATGAATATATGTGTATATACAGCATCATATAAATTATGCTGCAATCAGCACCAGTAAGGGTCTTTTGACACTGACATGGATCTGTGTGTTACCGTCCAATGGGATATTGTTCCATAATGGGAGTCCGGAGTCCAGCAACACTTACAATAAAATGTAGTTTCCCTCAGGACTCGTGTGTACTCGAGCTGATAGAGACCTTCCAGAGGGGCAGCAGTGGCCTTTCTTTCCCCCGCACAACTAAGTCCATTTCAAGAAGCCGGGGGAATATGTTCCCTCCGTCCCAGAAGCACACGATCACAGATTGCTGATCCTAATCCACTTGCAGTCACCAGTGATTGATTGTTTGCACAGCTGTGGGACGCCCCGTCAATCTCTGGCTTTACTACCTGCAGATACATCCGAACCAACAACCAACATGGTCCCAATGCCAAGATGCCGGATACAGATGTTTGACACTTTTATCCATGACTCAAGCATCATGATGTGGACCTCAGAATAAGATGCACAAGGCTTCTATAATAATAATCATTTGAAATGGAGCTGTGATACAGTCATTACAGGATGAATTCAGTATTTATTTTGTAAAGACACTTAAAGAAACTTAAAGTGTTTATTGTGATTAAAATGCAATAACTATGCACCCTGGTGTTTTCGTAATACAATAGTTGGACTTACTGTCATTACACACACAAGTTGCAAAACATAATGAACATGCATCTGGAAAACAATTGTGGAAGAAATGAGTTGGAACCGTGTTCTCAACTCAGAGTATAATTCTGATGGTTGCTCCATCCATCTGTCCCTTTGACCCTTCGTCCCCCCCACACACACACACCACACACACACACACACACACACACACACACACACACACACACACACACACACACACACTACTTTGATATTAAGACTCGACACACACCTCACATCCCCAGGGGCTCATGAATCAATAGAGGAGTGCAAACCTCTGTGTGATCTCTGCCCAAACATCTTTTACTTACATTACCAATTTCCTTCATGAATATAAAGTTGTCCTCTCTATGCATGGCTTTTCCCTGACCCAGAATACATCCTGCTTATGTTAAAAAAGAACACAGAACACTGTTTCACACCATGTGCATACGAACCCCCAAGGGGAGTATCACACTATACGTGCATGTTCCAAAAAGTGACATATATCACAGGTATATGTGATATAAGGAGACATGGTGTTGACAATGTTGTTCATGTGGGCAAAGACACAATGTCCTTTCAGTAAAGCACAAAAGAAGATTTCCATACCACAATCGCTTTATATCATTTCATATGTGGTACAATAATTGCAAAAATAACTGAAAAGTGGCTACACACAATATATTCTATATTGTTGATGTTGTCGATATATTGTTGCAGGTTAGAAACAAAACCAGCCTCTCGCTGCTATCAAATAAATATGTTTAAAGAGTTCATTGGGACTTTATTATTATTAATACATTTAAGCTGTACTCGCTGCATATTGTATTTATCATGACATTATTCAAGCTACACTGGAGATGTGAGAGAAAGTCAAATATGTGTTTCATAGGTACTCCAGTCAAAGTACAGGTTGATTCTGGTCACTGTTTGTGAAAGAGACAGACGTGATCCATCTGTGAAGGACCTTGTGTGTCTTCATAGCTTGGAATTGAGTGTACTATGATGGTGAACATCAGCAGCCTTCCCTAATAGCAGTGTGACGTCAATATCAGCAAATGATTCCTATTGTCTGTCTCCCCCGTGGGAACCCAGCAGTGGGAATCAATAGTTCTTCATAAAGTAACAAGGGATGTTGTACATCAGCTCCACTGTATTTGTCAAAATGTTTTTCAGAGGCGAGGTTTCTTGGAGGGGGCGATCCATTTCATTAGCGTGGGTCACACTGCCACAGAAGTTGAATTTCTAGACAAATCCACAGTTGTACGTTCACTGGAAACTTGGCCATCGCTGGTGCTTCAATTGTGCTGCCTCATGTTCAAGAGGTTAGAAGGACACCTGTTCCAACTGAGCAGGGCGTCGGTTTCTTCCTCCGCAGAGAGGAATCTGACATGATGTGATGAATAGGTAAGAACCCTGCACCCAAATGTCTCTGGCCCTCTCACAGCCCATCGGCAGCTTCCCACCGATGTTCCTGGCTTCACATTCTAACTCTGAAAGTTGTATCTATCAAGCCAAGCGTGGTCGAAGCGGGTTTTCCCTGCCTGTCTTCTCTGGGATATCAACTGAAGTTTTGTCATTGAGGGGAAATTTACGTTAATGTCAAGTGACATGTTTCTCACAGGAGATCAGATACTGGACTTTCTTCACCCAATGCACAGATTTGCGATACCATCATAGATGTCAGGTTTGGTGGGAAAAAAGCCTGAGAATTGAAAATGTCACGTGAAAATCTGCTGGTGGGATTATGGAATTCATGTCTTGTATTAAAGATCTGGAAATAAGAAGACAAAAAGTAAGACAGTAGTCATAGTTTTCACTTGGCAACACTCACAAAAATACTTTCTGCCTGGGGTTATTATTCACCAAAATACTGTGCCAGGCACGACCAAAACACAAGGGAGATGCTTGCATACTTATTAAGTGTTGATTTTGTCTGTGCCGATGGTATGTTTGCACACATTTGAACTGCAGCTCCAACAAATCATTGCTCTTGACAGATTTCTCTAACCGATGTTAGATGCGGCGGAGCAGTGTGTGTCTGCTTCCACCACAGTTCCCAGTTCAACTCGCTGGGTTCTTCATGCCGTTCACCATGTCATTCACCTTGGTTCTGTGAGTGCATAATGCTTATGTTCATCAGAAATGCAGACAAGGCACTTTGATCAAAAACTAGTGGGGGACTGGGAGTCATCGCACAGGTGCGCTCGACGCTGACAGTGTCACTGCCTGTGCCCATCTGGTTCTACTGTATCCATATGCATGGTGTTTTCAGGCCCGCCGGCCCCCATCAGGGTGAGGCTCCGCTGAGACTTGTGTGTAACTTCCCAAACCCTGCTCTTACTTCCAATTGATTCCATTTTTGAATGGGAAAATATGCAGCTGAAAAGTGTGCTCCTTCTTATTGTGTTCCTCTGGTAAACTAATATCAGCCAACGTCTAATTACATCGTTAATTTCACGTGGCTTGTCAACAAACACTTCAGCGTGGCATCGCTGGGCGCTCCAGCCCCTCACTGGGAGTACGGGGGTAAAATAGAAAATAGTGTCATTCAAACCTGCAGCTGTTGGACTCACTGTTAAATGGTGTTGAGTATGGTCGCATACAAAGCAGCAACAAATAATTTATCAAGTGCAAAATTTTCTTTGGAGTAATTGATGCATTGTCATTGCATGTTGACTGAAATTATTTTAATTAAAGCCATATGAAAGCGTCATGCTGGCAGAGGCCTACCGAATGCAAACAACCAGCAGACAATTAACCCTTGTGGTCCTTCACTAAACCAGTGACGGCGACGTATCACACGCAGCGGCACACGCGTCACCAGTGCTTGTTCGGCAGATTGACATGATAGGAACCAGCATACATGGTCAGACAAGGTGTTTCCACTGAAACAAAGCTCCAGATGAGTAGTCAGCACATTAGCAGCAGCAGCCACAACCACAACCACAACAACCCCCTCACTGAGAAATCAACAGATGCT
>JBBMJM010135387.1:0-12072 GCA_037832705.1 Centriscus cristatus
AACTAATATAAATAAAATATTTATTTTTTAAAAAATTTTTATATTTTTTTTTTTTTTTTTTTTTACAATTTAGAATTCTATTAATTGTTACTACTGTTGTTGTTGTTTTTAATTATGACATCAGCTTTACATTCCACCTAACGTTTCTATTCAATGTGCAGTTAGACAGTGACAAGACACATATGTCTGAAGTTTCCGGCGCCGCAGTGGAAGCAGAGGATGTTCCACATCCCTGCTTGCAAAGCCAGGGCCATTTTGATGCTTCATTTTCTTTTTTTTTTCTGGACATATGGGGTCCAGTAACTCACAGACCTAATTTGTCTGCTCTCCACACCAGGATTAGTGAGGTGATGGACTGCACGGCACTGCAATGAATCCTGTGGCAGCGTGACAGAAACCCCTCTATCAGTGAAAAAAGGTGGCGAGTAAAAGAATGTGAAATGTGCTAAAATAAGGGACAATGCACTTAATCCTGAATTAGCTAGCACACAAACAAAATAATGCTGCAGGGAATATGTTTGCTTAACATGCATCAAGGTTCTGTTAAAACTCAACGAGTCAACCAGCAGATTCTTTTTTTTTTTTTTTCCCTTCCCTTTTATTTGGCCCACCTACTGCGTGGAATGAGGACTCCTGGGCGGTGTGCTGCTGTTCCACCAGACCAGGGACACAAGTGTTTCACACACAGGCAAGATGTTCAACGAACCCATCTCCATGACGACGACGCTCACGTCTCCCGTCAACCTGGACCTTCAACCCTGGAAATTTCCAGCTTTCAGATGGACGACCGATCCGGTTGAATCTCCTGCGGCTGTTGTTTGGGCTGGCATACGTTTCAAGAGGGTCATGCACTAATCAAGGTTGTGCCCAAGTGTCCTTGAGTAAAAAGCAGCGGACTGATTCCCCCTGATGACTGAGCAGACAGTGTGTGACTATGTGCACGAACGTGTTTGTAAAACGCTGACTGGTCTGTCGACTGGGGGATTGCTTACGTTTTATGACTATTTCTAATTGACATTTAACATTTCAGTCGCTGATTTAATGACGTGGATGGGCAACAGAAGCATGAGCCCCATCTCACCTTCTGCCGTGCAGAGCCGTTACCTCCAGAGGTCTCATGAAGGGCAGAGACGATGGAGGACACGTGTCTGTTGTTTCACAGGAAGTTCCCCTGCCGATGACGGGTGCCAGCTTGGCTGGACCTTGTCAATACAACTCATACGTTTCATATTTATAACCTCCTCTCCTTTTTACCCTAAGAGTCCCGCGATGCATTATTTATGTCGCCGAGACACTATATTGAATTTTGCTCTGACAACTTCAATAATATATCGTCCATCTGTCTTCGCTGTGTCTTTGGCAAATCATGACATCTGTTTGGAAACATTCAACAAGGTATTGACGGCCTGAAAAGTAATAGTCCTCCTTTTCAGCCGTCGACAGGCGGCCGGGTCAGTGCAGACATTCCCAACACATGGGCTGTGTGTCGTCGCCCCGTATTGTTCTTTGTTCTTGTTTAACGCTCAGACGTCCATGAATGTTTAATCATCAACATGTATCGGCCAAGTGCTATCTTTAGCGCTAAGCTCAGTCACGGAGGCGGGAAGGTTAGAGGAAAGTAATATGACCTTAATGTGTCAGACCCAGAGACCTCGGCTGGCTCAGCGCTTGTCAATATTACATCAGGATCAGCACTTTTGAGGCAGCACAGAGCCTCACGGACCTGACTCTCCGCAGCACCAGTCGTCCTCATTCCCCCGTTCACAAGCCTGTTTTCACCAGACGTCAGGTGTCGGTCCTCGACAACGGTCTCTGTGTTTCACGTTGGACATGATAAGGCGCCGTCAGTGTGAGATTTATAGCGGACAGGACGTGAAACCGTGGTGCCACAAACGAGTCAAATGATGGGATGTCGCACATGCGCTACATCATGTCAGCCGTTATCTCGTTATGAATTGCATGTCCAGTTTTTGTTCTGTTTACGGTTTGACCTTGGCGAAGTTTTAGGATGCTCCTTTAATGCATACGTTATCACCTAAAGTAATCAGAACACGAACGATCTGGTCACCTTTTATATTCATGGAGATGAGATGCACCCAAGCTGGAGCGTGTATTCATTTTAAGACCAAGTGACACGTGAAGACAGATCATGAATGCCAATGGTCCCTACGCCAAGGTCCTCTTAATGGACTGTTTTTCTTGTGTCCCTTTCAAATTAATAACATCTTCTTTTCAGCAAGATGACAATCTTTATATTTATGTGCACACAAAATGTTTGAAGATTTATACCGCACTTACTTCACATCTCGTGTGTCAGGGGAGATAAGGATGCTGTGAGCTCTGGCAGACTGAGGAGACAAACGTCCAAACCTCGGCGACATGCTAGATACAGTGAAGAATAAATATGATTTCTTTTATATTTATTCACAAAAGCGAGTGTGACATAGTGTTAGAACACCAGGCCATAGTCACCACCTCTATCCAACTTGATGATTTAAAAAAAATAAAAATAAACAAATGTATGTGTGATTATTTATTACTCACCTAACTGCTCCTAGTTAATCTGGCAGTTTTCCATTCCATTTCCATTCCAGTCATTTATTCTAGAAACTGACCACCACAGTATCCCTAAAAAAAAATCAAATCAAATCTTTAATTTTCAATCCTCAATAAACCCAAATGTTTTGTTTTGGACAGAGAAACACCGTGTTGGCAGGAGCAGCTGCTCATGTTAATGTAAACGTCTTTATATAGGATGTTATTGAAATAATTGTTCATAATTTCAACAGGAAACAACCCCAGCGTCTAAAACCAAATAACATCTGCCTCTGTTAACACTACCTTCACTGCAGCTGTTGATGTGTGCTGATTCCTTCTAATCCCCAAAGAATATGACCCCCCCACACACTTTAATGCCTCCACAACCTGTCACAACTGTTTCATCAACACAAAACCATTCGCCGCAGCCTTTATTACCGATGACATCAGGACCTGTTTATCATCTGCAGCGCAGCAACAGGTTTTGTACTGGCGGCACCGTTTCCCCCAACACAGATGTTTGTCAGAACAATTAACAACCACTAATCAACACTAATCTTGAACTCACATTGTTTGTACATGTGCTTTTTTACATATTTTCACAGGTTACAGCAGCCAAAGAACAAAGATTAAAAACTTTAATTATGAAATATGTTTTTTACTGGCAAATCAAAGAGTTTAATAAAACTAAAATCAAACAAATGTATGTTATGTTTTGTTTTTATAAGGAAAGGGGTAAAAAGTGATGAAATGCATGTAGTTTTCATTTGATCATGCATGTTTCCTATGAAATGCCTTGATCTATGACTTTGATATCTGTAAGACGCAGAGGACCGTAACATCCATACAATATTAAACACCAGTGGGGTCGGTCTGTCAATACCTGTGTTTTTCTTCTTTAAACTGCATCATACTTAAGGTACAATCGCACCAAATGGCAAATTGCCACAATTATATTAAAGCTTAACAGTTCACCTCTAATTAAGTATTCACACGCATACACTCACGCAACCTCGTGCGAGGTGCAGCCTCAACCATCTGGAACAGTTTCGGTTTCATTGTTTCATCCAAGGACACCGAGGATCAAACCTGCCCCGTGGTTCGACCTGCAGCGGCCTCCCCTCCTTCCCCCCCGAGCGTGACACTATACATTCCGATCTACTTCACCGATTTCCTTATAGCGGCAACATATTTATATGTCATCACGCCGCAACAGGAAATTCTTCACCGAGCTGCGGCTGGACCTCGGTTCACAAACCGGAGCCACCAAGGTCACTCGACTCTGACCTCCATTTCTCCAATCTCTCAAATGCCTCGGCCAACATCTGCCTCCAAACGCCGTCTGCGGCGTTCACGTTCATCCGTGTTCAACGCTGAAGTAATTCCATGTGCATCGATTCCAAATCTCATCTCAGATAAACTTTCACACATTCTCGCCATCAGATTCGTTTAGCTATCTTGACCTATACCGACATTTCCAAAACTCGTGTTGCAAAAAAAATAAATAAAATAAAAAAGGAAGGTGGAAAATATTTGTGCAGATGCCCGGTGTTGATTACAGCTCGGCGCATTTTCCTGATGCACTTCCAATCCTCAGCAAGCCGTGAAGTCCCAGAGCTCTGTGCAAATTGGACAATCAGTAATGGTATTTTATGGCATTAAGAGTGGAGATGAAAGGAAGGACACCTCCGTTATCAACAGGATAATGGGGCTGCTGCCTTACACTTGGAGTCCAATGAAATGGGACTGTGTTAATTATCCTTCCCATTAATTAGGCCGTCCTATGAAGGAGAAAGAGGTCGCTTCTCACCGTCACTACGCATATTCAATTATGGCATCAAGGAAGAAATTTGTGTGTGTGTGTGCGTGTGTGCGTGTGTGCGTGTGTGTGTGTGTGTGTGTGTGTGTGTGTATGGGGGGGGTTCTGTTTGTTCTTTCATTCAAAGTGATTCAAACCTCACACAGTTTATGAGGACCCTACAAATAATACTGAATAAACCAATGTGTCGGAGTGTATTTATTCCCTGTAGATGACACATTGGGCCAGATACTGTTTGTCCAATGAGGCTTTAATAGCAGTGGCTTTTTTTTTCTCATCTTATCTTATCTTAACAGTGGATCTTATGTTATCTAACAATGGATTCACAGGGAATTGAATGTGCATTTACTTAACTATGCATGTATTTCTCACATGCGCTGGTGTGGGCGTTTCCCTGCACACCTGCCATCTTGGCGCAATAACATTGAGGTGCAGGTTCATAAAGTGTGGCCTCGATGTGGAGGGAGCGACTCTCTGCTTTTTAATCCCGTCGTAATGCCGCTCAGATATCTTATCAACTGCAGAATTCATCTTACTTTAATGGATTCCATATCTTTCTTAACACCGCATAATTTTAGGATATTGGAAAAATATAGTGTTGGAAATTAAGACGTGGGTTTATGTGTAATATCCTTTTTACCTCTCACCTGCACCTAAAGTGTGGAAATGATGGCGGGTTCACCAGCAATCTGTCTGCGCCTCCCCTCTCACCGGGGCTCTCGCTCACAAGGCTCAGGAGGTGGTAAACGCTCTCCACACCCACCAAAAATACCGCCCCATATCTCATTAACAGGAGAATAATTGTTTACCTATGCTCACAACAGATGTGTGAGGGGCTGGTTCCAACCACTCCTTCTGCAGCGGAGCAACCCACACGACAGCATTTATCAGGGAGCAGAAAAAGCAATATATTCGTCACCTAACTTTCTGATATACTGATGCAATTTTCAGCCCAGGTGCTGGCAATCATCCCGATGGCAGGGGAGTGGGAGAAATCCCTCCGTCTTTGTATTTCTTGCCACAAAACTTGAGTGAATATGCAGTAAGAAACTTTTTTTTTTTTTTCTTTTTGTAGATGGTAGACGTAACATTACCGGGGTCGTCATGTTCACACAACAGGAGCAGGTCGATGAAAAACACTCATCTGCGTCCAGGTTTGTGGAAATGCGGCATTATTACAAATTAAGACGTATTGTACTGGAGATGGCTGCAATTCCACTAAAAGTGAGCAAAAGGCAATTTTATGCAAATGATGTTTTCTTGTCAGTTAAACCAACATAAAAGATGAATGATAAATTGGTGTTTGAGTGAATCTCCGGCACAATGTGACCCACGGGTCACATTTCAATGTGCATTTTTCCCCATGAAGTGCCTGTAATATAGTTGTAAATGTGAGATAATGCTCTTCTGGGAGTGCTCCGGTGACGGACAGGCCTGGCAGTTATCGTAATGAAGGGCTCTCTGCTCTCCATCCTGGAGCCACATGCAGGGAGCTGCGTGCGTGGCAAACATCTGAATCATTTGTTCCTTTTTTTTACCAAGCTACCAAAAGGTGATACTAAAGGTGTGCAACTCAGAGTCTCTTTACATCTTCATTTTATGAGACCTATGGCACAAGTGTTCGAAGAAAGATGTAGATGAAATGAGAAGGAAGTAAATCATGACATGAGTTTGTCCGTTGCAGAGTGCCACAACAAGAAGTGCACACGTCCTCCAAAATATCAACTCAAACAGTTAATTTAACCCAGAGCAAACTAATTTAACTTCACTATGCCCCATAAAATGTCATAGATTGTTTTTTTCTAATCAGTTCCGCAACAAGCCATTCTGCCAGGTGACATTATGTTCGATATTTCAATTATATTTCAATTTGGCTCCATGACAGAATCTCATCATTGCTGGTGAAGCCGGGCGCAGACGCAAATTATCGCATGTATGCAAATGTATAGTTTTAATTTTTTAACAGCTATTCCACATGAATAGAGATTTCACACGTGAATCGTAAAGAACGGACCGGGTGTTCGTTTGATGCTGGTGCTGGAATCAAATCCCACATGAAAGGAGACCCTATGGAGCCATTCGATAGATAAAAGTGTAAAATAGAATAAGAATCAGCGAACATGCTCCGTGGCGTAGGTGGCCGGCTGGAAGGAGAAGACTCGCTCACACCGTGTTTTCTAAGTAACACGCTGGGGCTGCTGCTTATTTGTTGCTATAGAAACACTCCTGGTGTTTCATGACTTGTTGGTGAGAGGCTGCCTGCCTGGATCGCACCTTTCTTGTCACAATATTCGGGTGATGCCGTGGATGAGCACGTGCTGCCGCCGTCGCTACGAATGGAACCGCGTTTCAACACGACGGACATTGGGTTTGGAAACTCTAGAAATTGCAAATTTAGATATTGCAAATAACCACACATTTACAAAAAAAAAAAAAAAAAAGAAAAGAAAAGAAAATAACTGCAGCTCTTCAGATGAAAGCATGAAGCCAAACAAGTCTGACATGAGGATTCCCCATGTGAAACACAAGTGTTGCTATTCCTCATGCTAATCGTTCATTGGCCATTTATTTGAGGGCGACCTCAGCCTGCCACCTCCCGAGGTAATCAGCTACTTTAATTTGCACGTTGGAGAATACGCTGGTGTTGGGCTACGTGGGCTGACAGATAATATCACCCTCTCAGTCACAAATCACAACAACAACAACAAAAACACGTGTAACACCGGAAGAGAAGGTTCTAGACGGGCCAGTACAAGGAGAATTTCATGTTGCTGAGCGGTTTATTCGGGGAGCGAACAGATGTGACGCGTTCACTGGCTGCCGAGAATTCTGAAAACAGTTGCTGGCTGCGGTTGGGTTGAAACGACCTTTGACCTCACCGTTTTTAAAACAGTTCCTGTAATTATTAAACCTTCCAAGTGTAACAACCCATCTGGCAAGGGTCACTGTAGCCCAGAATGTTCCTCTGGGTCTGCAAACGTCCTCCAGGCGATACATCTTACTCCACTGGTGTGACTCAGCCAGTAACGTCTCGGCCGTGTTACGAGTCAAAGGCGCTGAAATGTGGAATGCGCCTACGACAGCCGACCTCGCTGTCAGTTCAGGTTCTGTATTTACTCCAATAAATGGTGAATCCACCTGGCCGCATTTTTGTTGCTGTATTATTTCAGACTCCCTGTGAGAGACGGACGCCAACATAGTGAAATAGTATCCCAGAACACCCGCGGCTCACGTAAAAATGACTCAGCATTCCACAATTCGTTCTCTCTGATGAGATGCACATCCACACATCCTCTATCATGTTTGGATGAATCATCTCGGTTGTCGTGGTGACAGCGTGCTGACTGGTAGGCAGATATACACAGTTTGACTCAGTTGTAATCGACACTAATCCGCTACCCGTCTGTAACCATAGCAACATGAAACAATACAGCCGTCCCTGTTTGCTTCCCATTGGTGGCACCGCTGCGTTCTGACTGAGCTGACCACCAGGACGCAAAACACATTTCTGGAACAACTGCTATGAAAGATTCATGTTAATACGATGGCTGCTTTTTCTTTCCTTCCTTCATGTGAGTGTGTAGAAATAGAAACACATTTATTTCCAGGTGCTGCCGCCTGATCAGACACACATTCAATACGTGTCCGTGTGACACGAATTGCAATAATTCGATCTGGAGGCTGGTGTGTCTGGGTTCTGAGTGCCACCGCTGTTGTGAAACAGGAAATAAACATCATCTGCCTGTGTTGTCTCATGAACATGTTTGCGATGAAGACTTGAACTTTCAGAATAGATCAGTCTGATCTGAACCACATTGAAGAACAGCTACAGATAAAAATAAAAGCAGACTTTTTTTTTTTTAAATGATCTAACTGTGTTTAATGACACCTTATGTGCACTCCATGCTGCGGTAGATTTGACTAAAGCTGGCGGAAATCGCTGTCTGACAGGACTGATGAGCAGTGGAGCCGCCATCGACTGCTAAATATCACATTCCGATATTCTAATCAGTATCTAAGACGTTCGCCAGATATTCACCATCGCTCTTCTTTCACTCCGATTAATGCCTGCGTCAAACGCGTCGCCTCCACGTCAGTCCTTAAAACCATTTCATGCCAACAGAGAATCCTCCTTCTGTCACCAGCCCGATGAGTCAGAGCCAGCGTGAGCAGCGAGAATTCCCCCAGATTGAATTAAATCTCAATCTAATCACTATGATCCCTGATCGAAATGCAGCCGGCCCACATCCTCAGCCAGGCGGCGGCAAATGGCAAAGGACCGTTTCTTTTTCCTGCACGACACCCGGGACGTGGTCGGCGTGAGATGAAGTTAAGGGGAAATACCTGTGTATAGTTATTTGTCTCAGACATCTGTGAATGTTGTGAGATCCTTAGGAATGAGATTCATAAATACAGAGAGACAGCGAGAACAGCCGGGTGCCTCTTACAGTGACCATGGTTACTGCACACTAGGCTGTACTGCTTGGGGACAAAGGTTGGGACGGTGGGAGGAGACAAACACCGGGGCTTTGCAGCTTTGGTGTCAAAACGTCAAAAACAGAATATAATGAGCGATGATTGCGAACTTGAACTCATTTCACAAAACCTCCCAAAGACCACAGTCAGCGATATAAGTATCAGTAATCAAAAGCTGCACACATGCCACCACTGGACCGACAGGCACCGAAAGTCCTTCCAAGGTCCTCCGATACACCCAAACTTCTGCACGTCCTTCCCAGTGGCCCCGAAACGTTGCATCAACTTTGGCATTCTTGTCCTCCGGTATCATTGATTGAGACGGAGAGAAGGGCATCTTTAATTGCGCTCGAAATAAAGCTCCCTGGACTGTTTTTTTTTTTTTTTTTTTTCCTCCCCTAGCTTGTTGTTGTTGGATAGCAAAGGATTAATTAAGTACATCTACATCAGGCAGAGTTGACTGTGCAAGCAGTCGGTGATTATCTGTGATGGGTCTTGAGAGGGAACCGGCTGTGGCTGCAGATGACAAGATGGAGACTGTTTTTTTTTTATTATTTTATTATTTCTTCTTAAAAATCACAGCTTGTTGTTTTCATGTTATTTCCCCAAATGCCCGTGTTGTTCAAAGTTCAACCTGGGTTTCGTGCGACGCCTCTGTCATCAGTGTGATGTGAAGGACATGAGGGAACGGAAAGGCATGTTTTTGTTCGCAGCGCTTTCAGTACATAAATAGACCCGCAGTCTGGTTTTGTTCCGGAGTGACAACACGTGTAAATTTGACAACTTGGGGGCAACAGAAATAGTTTATGAGCGCCACTGTGACATATCATCATCTTTTAAAGTAACAAAAGGAAACCAGCAGGGTTTTTTATTTTTATTTTTTATTTTTGGTTGGGATTCCTCAAAAATTCATCATATTTTCCTTCAACAGCTGACTGCTGCCTTTCACCAGCAGCTAATTCCAGCAGCAAAAACTGTCGTTCGTTTGACTCCAACACCTTTATTATGCTCAGTCTCCGTATGCTGGCACTAAAATGATTGACGTGAACAGACTGACATTAAAATGTATTAGACAGGAAAGAACGTAAACCCGTGTTATGGCAGCAGAGGGAACAAGAACGTGATGGGTTTGGCTTGGAACGTTCACATCCAATACGACCAATCAGAAGACAGAATACGATAAAAAAACAAAAGTCAGTGCAAAGAAAGAGTACGAGCACACAAGTCCCGGAATACAAACAGACGAAAAAGCACAATAGGTCTTCTTCAACGTCATGTGATGATGGCCCGTCTAAAACCACAGCAAGCAAAAGCACCGCAGGTATTATATTCTGCTGTGCATGATTCATAACAAGCCGCTGTATTTCAACAGCTTGGATTCTCCAGGTGCCTGCCACCGTGCATTTCTTCAGAAATGTGTCATTCCTCTCGTGGCAGCCGACTGATGCGGCCTTGAAACGGTTACCTTGTCGCACACACGCAGTAATTCAAACCCTCTGCATAAACTAATCTTGTTTGACAAGCCGCAACGATAAGATTCACTTTATTTAATTTCCCTGCTTTTCGCCTCTTTTTAATCTCGGAACATTATGCTTGCAGCGGTATTCCCAATATTTCACCTTGAGGGAGGCGTTGTGAATGACAAAAATGAAATTTCACAAGATGGACGATTTTGGCCTGCAAACCACCTCGACGTCACGCGCCTCGATGGGAAGAAAAAAAAAAAAAAGAACGAGTGGTGGCGGGTGACTCATTGCTCCACAGCAGCCTATAGACAATCTGTCCCGTGCTATAATATGTGTGTAAATGATAATGCTAAAGGTTATTGTCATGCTTCGCTGGCGACTCCAAATACATTGTCTCTGTGGAAGCTGGCTGATCATTAACTCAAGGTGTCAGGAGAGAGAACGCATTTGCTCAGTGGCATTCTCCAACGCCGAAAAACATGTATGTGAAAAGGAAAAAAAAAAAAAAGGAAGAAGACGACCGCCTGGTTATCTGATGAAAGTCAGACCTGAACATCTTGGAAACCAGGAGGTTTTATTTTGACCTTGAGGAAGATTTGTTGGTTCCCAATGTGCCCATTTGCTGGTAGCTGCAGCAATTATCATTTTAAATTCTACAATCCTACAGTGAAGTAGTACGTAAGTTTTTCTGTTCATCTTCCACTTACTCATGTTAAAGGTCATGAGTTGTAATAAACATCAAATAAATATATCTGATATAACTTGTGTCCAAATGTTTAATGTGTAGCTACCGGGCACATCATGCCCTATTTCCTTATTTACCATTTTTTTAAACATATATTTTGTGTTAGTTTCCGACACAGTGCCACTATAATAGGAACAGTAATAAATATCCAAACCTGAATGTATTTGTCAAAATCCAAAGCAGTAAGAGAACATGGCGGAATCGAAACGAGGACTTGTAATTACACACCTCGGCGTAGCTTTGAGCTTGACCTTATAGGGGTGATGAACGACGCACGTCCCATACATGACATACAAGCCGAGAGCCATCAATGTTTGTGGACAAGTGCGAGGTACAAAGTCGTTTATCATGCAAGGCGGGCCCAGTTCTGGTTTTAATTAACGGGCGACAGAACACGTTCTTGCCTGTTTGGGGGTGTGGGCGGTGGGGGTGGGGTGGGGTGGGGTGGGGGGGTGGGGTGGGGGGCAAAGAAACGGACTGGTCTGACATGAACTGTGTCAGACCTGCTCGTATTGATGATCTGACCACTCGCGCTCGTTGATAATCTGTTGTACTTGACTGACAGCTGCATACACAGTGGTGACACGACGATAATGATGTAAAATGTAATGGAAAAGCAGATATTATGGGGAAAAAATCAAACATCCCCAAGCCTTTACACTACTCTTTCCCTGAAAATTAAAAAAAAAAAAAAAAAGACTTCTGCGGTTCCATTGGTTTTAGTAAGTAATTGCCATGAGATACAGTTAATGGAAGCGATGCTGCGTTGAATACGGGTGGCGCAGGCTATTAATCAAGGATGCGTCGGTTAACACATGACCTTCCAGTGACACGAGGGGTGGAGAAGAAACTTGCAGTTTCTGTTGGATTAAGCAGGTTCACCTTCAGAGTAATTAATGTGGATCTCTGCCCTGTTCCTTTATGTTCCGCTAATGCAGTGCTTCTCAAATAGTGGGGCGCGCCCCCCTGGGGGGGCGCAGTCCGATTCAAGGGGGGGCGCGTTTTACCCTGGGAAACATGCTTTTTTT
>JBBMJM010135397.1:0-12072 GCA_037832705.1 Centriscus cristatus
CTAACCCCCACCCCCTCCCCCCAGTGGGCGCTGCGGAAGTGTAACTGACGACATTATAGGCTACAGAGAAGTGTGTACACACACACACACACACACACGTGTGTAACCTGTAGCTGAGATTGAACACAAGAGAAAGAAAGAAACACATTCACATCCTGACGTGAAGATCAGAATCCAAGCGCAGAGGGATTCTTCATTGTGAATGAGGAAGGGGCACAAACACTCTGTCCTTACATGGGTCCCTTGGTGGTCTTGGCCTGCTTCGCCCTGCGGCACAGGAATACACTCATGGAGAGGACGAGCACCAAGAGAACCGCAGCCACCGCCGAGGTCAAAAGCACAAGACAGTTTTGGCTGTCTTCGAACCAGGGGGTCTCCTCTGTGGGACAGATCAGTCAGACATGAAGGTAAAACTGGGAGCTCCTGAGGGCGACCTGCTGTCTGTTTGTTCCGCTTCTCTCTTACTGAAAACTAAACACTTCCTGCTAAATGTGCATGAATGTTCAAATTATATGCAACATCTGCAGACAAGGATTCCGAGTCTTGTTGTTGATTTTTTTTTTTTTTGTCATATTTGCACGTTTGCTGAGATTTTTTTTTTTTTTTTTTTTTTTTTGCCGCTTCAAAGCATGAGCAGTCACCTGCAACAACTTGTTCATCGAATCCTTTAAGGATGAGAAAATATTATACCAGCATCTCAAACTTATTGCCCCTTTAATTAGTAATTAATTACTGTTTCAGCGACGATAATAGAGACACCGTGGAATACAACGCTCAACGAGTCTATTGCAGCAGTAATGAGATCTCAGCCATATTAAATACAATGCATTAGCTTAATTGCACTTTTAGGATACATGTCGGCAACTGAAATCGAGCGGATTATGAGTCCTGGTGGCGGAGAGGACAGTGTTTAAAAACTGTGGTGTGTTATCACGGTACGGTCATATCACAGGTCACTGATAAAGATGATGAAGACAGATGAAGAGCTGTAATTGGATTTGCTGCGATGTAATAAAATCAGCTTTTACACAATCCAGGCACCACCACGTTCCAGGGGAAAGAGGACAGTTGGTCAGTCATACACCTCCCTTGGAAATCCATCTTAAAGCGCAATTAAAGTGTTCTAATTAATAGATAAACAGCATCGCCTGGTTTCACATATTATCAGCATGAAATACTGAATTCTATCAGCGGATTCATATAGAATGTGTGTGTGTGTGTGTGTGTGTGTTACATTCACATTCCATATGTGAAAATAAATACAGAAAGACAATGGTCCGTACTACAAAACACCTTCATTCCTTCATAGATGCAGATGTTCTGCATGTGACATCTGACTTGTTTGGTCCAAAGGTTTTCTCTTTTCTTATGGATGGACGACTCCCTGAACTCTTCCCATCAGACAAAAGTTCCTTCGTGCCACAGAGTCTTACCCGTCAGTACCGTGATGCTGAAGGTGGTTTTCTTGTTGAGCGATGCCACAGAAGGATGCTCGGTCACACAGGAGTACTCTCCTTCATCCATGGCGCTCACTTTCTTGATCGTCAGCGTCGAGGACGGCAGGATCCAGCTACAGCCCTGAGGATCAACGATGGGGAACGCACGGGCACAGTGAAACAATCGAGGGAGCGGGACGGAGCTTTCAAACGCAGAGCGCGATGCCCAAAGCTCCGCGCGAGGCGCAGCGCCGTGTGCAGTAATCCAAACGAATGTGCACACATCGACACAAGTCAATAACCCAGATAACCCCATCATCCGCAAAGAATGATGCGGCAACAGCACACACTGTTAACACAACACATAATGAGGTGGCTGGGGAGCGGGATGAGTTGCGGACACAAAAATAGCAGCCCTATTATGAGATGGCGCTCGACATGGGAGGAAACAGACCAAACACGGGGAAGGGGAGACAAACAAATGTGGAGGAGGGGGTAAAAACAACAACAACAACAAAAAAAGACATTACACCATGCAAATGATTTGGCTCCTGGGAGCTGCACCTCCTGCCAAGAAAGTCCATTTCAATTTGAATGGATCTGAATTAAGAGGATTTCCCATAAAGCACAGGTCTGGCCAAAGCAGCATTCTGTATGCAAATCCACTTGCTTCCAAAGCAGTGGCCCGTTTCTGCCTCTGTCCCGTTGTCATTACTGGGGACCGGTGCTGCTGTCTGTCAAAGTGGGAGACTCTGATGCTGCTCTCTGCGCTACATCCAGTGAAAACCTCTCATCATACTTGTATTTGTCTTCCAAACGTCTTGAGGAGCACCAGCAAATCAACGAGCAAATCGTGTACGTGGCAAAAGGATTCCAGGCCCACCTGTCACAACCATTCGGATACTAACACTGATTGTCACTACACTACAAACCACAAGGCAGGCTCCAGTGCAGGGTGGAAATTTGATTTGGACTTTAAATTCCATTTAAAACTGGGATGAGTCGAGACGCCTGTCTCATACGAGCCCCAAAATGTTATAATCAACGAGAAAAGCACTCAAAGCGCACAGAGCAGCAGCTCATTTCCACCCATAATTATCGTCCTCCATTCAATTCATCTACTCTAATATCCACTGATCAGAGAACATGACTTTTTCGCTTTAAAAAATTTTAATAACAAATTTTTTTTAAATAATATATTAGCAACCTTGTACTCTGAGCTCTGTTTTGTTCTTTTCGTGCTTCAGTTTTTCAAAAACTCTTTTTAAAACAAACATCTGTCCCTGGGTGGGATCAAACCCCCAACCTTTGGGTTAACAGACATACCCACTAACCACTGGGCCACAGAGACAGTGGAGCTCTAGACACGGATGCTGTGAAAATGTCCCGATCTCACATTCCTTCAACAGATTCCTGGATCCAGATGGTTCCAGAACCACCAAAATTTAATCATCCATCTATATCATCATTTCCTGGAAATGTCACTAAAATCCATTCTGAATTTTTTTATACCAGATACACTCAGGCATAAACATAACCTCCTTGGCGGAGGTCATAACAGAAACTCTGTATCAATGGGATACAACTGTATCAATTTGTAACTCTTGAACTATTTCCTTTACGTGGGGTTCTAGTTTCTCACCACAAGGCTTCATTTCCAAATTCCATCAACCTCGTCCTGACGCACTTGTTTTGACCACCGCTTTTGACAGTGGCACATCTTTTTGTCCCCCCTCGGGTGAGGGGATTTCACAGCTCAGTGAAGAACCCAGCGGACTGATTCAAACTTGGTTAACTCAAGATTGGAGAAAAAAAAAATCATTAGAAATCTATCCACATAATTGTTTTCAGGTTGACTGGCTCGTGTCCGGACCTCATTAAACCATTAATCCTCCGTAAGTGGGCGAGCTGCATTCACCGGTGAGCAGTGGGGGGGGCCCCGACACAAGTCAAATTCACGTCACCTCTTTCTGCCAGTAGTAGCGTGGCTCCTCTGATGACGTTGCCGAACAATTCACCACCACATCCTCGCCTTCCCGCACTCGCAGCCTCTGCTGGAAACCCAGGAATCGGCTGAATCTCTCCCCGGAGAGGAGCGGTCTGTCCATATCTACAAGGGGGATAGACAAACCATGACCGGGCATTAATGAGGAAGCGATGCATCTTTTAGAGTTTGGGACGTGCTGGGACTGGGGTTTGCGGAGGTGGCAGCTGGTAAACCCATTTTTCGAGGAGCTTTAAGTACACGTTCAAGTATGAATGCCTCCCACTGGCACAGACTATAACAAGCAATCGATAATAATGATAATACACTTCATCTTATTGACGTCTTTAGAGAGGCAGTGTTGTGAATAATGGCTCATTTTCTCCTCCATCTCAACACATGGCCTCGCGTCCTTCCAGCTCCGGGCTTCGGTCTCCCTCTGCCTCCTTCAGTCCTTTTGTCCATTCTAATGTATGCCTTCTATTGATTCCCCCCATGAGGCTGAGGAGCCTATCAAACAGCATTATGGTCGATGTGATGGCCGATGAGAAGACCGAGGACACTGATAACCTGAGTAGCTACACCTCGGATGCCGTTTCACTACGAGTCCTTACACTGACAAACTCCGACACCACCGGGGGGAATCTGTCTTTGCTTAGTTGCGAAAAGAAAAGTCAGCCTGTCAATAAGGAACACAATCACCCTCCTGTCTCCCATCTGCAGCTGCATTGCATACATATGCCTATTAATGTGTTCTCCATCCCTCCCTGTGAACATCCACACTGTTGGGACAATTGTCATTACCTCATGCTGGTTGTAAAAATAAAAACTTTTTTTTTTGTCTGCTCTCTCTCTCTCTCTCTGCTTACCTTTTTTTTTTTTTTGGCCACCTCCCTTGTCTGGCATGTCAGAAATCTTAACTACGCCACAAAATGTTCTAGCTGGAAAGCGAAAGTGCTCTCTGACACTTGTTTACAGTCAAGACAGTACAGGAAGCGGTTTGAGCGTTGAAGGACGCAGATGTGATACAAACACAAACCATCTCCTAAGAGTCTCAGTCCCACTTACAATGTACTTTGAGGGCCAGCGGCTCGGAGCAGTTGTCGGGTGCGGTCACGTTGTCGGCCACGCAGCGGTAGCGCGGCATGTACCTAGTCGCGTAGGGGATCTTCAGGATGAGACTCCCATTCGGAGACTGGACGGTCATCGGTAGGAAGAAGCATCTGTATCTTCCGGAGTTAATTGCTACCCAGCGAGAGGAAAACTGACGGAGGAGGAAGAGGAGAGGAGAGACTGACGTTTCATCGTCTTCGTTAACATAAGACACTGCACATTGCACCAGAACATGCAATCGAATAGTGCTAATGGTTTACATGGTAAACATCGTGACGGGCGACATCGTTCGGCAAACACTATTAACTGGGTCTGTCCTATAATAATATGAGCAGATTAATTTAGTTTTACAAGGCAATGATCAGTTTTCTTGTTTGTATTAAAGAAAGACAATCACGTTGCCTTTTTATTTAAAGACTGTACAAATTCCAGAAAGGGGCGGTGGTGGTGGTGGTGGTGGTGGGGGTCCCAATCAGCTCACCTTGCTGAACGCCTCAAAGTGAACCTGACTGGAGCTGTGTTGAGAATCAGTGGACAGACACTCGAGGGAGACGGGCTCCTGCTCCAGGACGGGAGTCACTGGCCCTCGAATGACCAAAGCAGCTGCATGTGGACACATTACAGACGTAGGTTAACTGGGCATCGGGCTCTGAAAGAAAGACTTGTTGACTTTACTTGAGGCTTTCCTGGTTCAACTATGTCTTTTATTTTGTTTCTCTCCTGGCAGACTTGAAGAATATTGACAACATCAACAATCTGTGCAACACGTGAGGTGAAACTGGATCTTCCTGTTTCTAATGTCCTTTCACAGGTTCAGGAAACAAGTACAGTTTGTTCCACGTTCCATGTAATTCCCCAGTAATTCCCCTAATGTTTTCGGTTTTGTTTTATTCGTGTGAGGGTGGAAAGAAGACAACAGTATATTAGAGGTCAGCGACAAAAGAAACAAATACACACACAAATGCATTAACTGAATACAACTTCCCATAGTCGTAACAACTGTAGTATTTTGTTGCTGTTAGTTGTATACTGTATTAAAACACACACACACACACACACACGCACAGACTTCATATGAGATCATTCAGGAAGACACACACCATTTCAGAAAATGTGTACAATGACATTAGTAACACGCTTACCAAGGCTGGCGTGAGTCACAGCGACCAGGACCACGAGTGCCTTCATTGTTGCAGAGAAGCTTCAATATTTACCAGCTGGGTTCGGTCTAAAACAAATCGAAAGTTTGCTCGAACATTTATAACGAACGTGTGTGGGAGGAGCTTTCCTGCTTCTGGACGGTGCAAACAGAAATCAAAATAAACAGACTGGATGACTGGGTTTTTTTTGTTTGTTTGTTTGTTTTTCCCCTTACGTGAGTGGTCGTTATTTTCCTGATGACCATGACGCGTGAAATACTGTAGAACGTGTGTAACAGAAAAAAAAAAATGCCAAAGGAGAATCTGCTCCGGTCGCTCGGCAGCGCGTCATGTGTCTCTGAGCAACACATGTCGGCTTTTCAGTTCAAGTCCTCGTTTGTTTGGGGTTCAACCGAAAGAGAAACGTAATGACGCAGACAGGCAGCCTGTTGGCGTGGTATTTGATACAGTACATTTGAGCTTCGTTCGCGTCATAACGCGCTGAAGTGGAAAAAAAAATGCCAGTCAGTGGTTCTAAATCGAGTTCGTCACAGAGAATGTCGCGTACTGGTATGTCTTTGCCGTGTTAGTTTCGTAAACGTCCAGTAGATGGCAGCACAGAGTCTTCCGCATTTAAGGAGAAGAAGAAGAAGAGCCCAACAGCGGAAACAGATACACCAGAAAGCGGAAGTGTCGAAAACAGCCCGGCGAGCATCTGTCTGAATCTGATGAGCCTTTTGTATTAATCTGACATATTGTTGTCGCACCGAGGCCAAAACATGGACAGATAGTGTTTATTTTACAAGGTAAGTGTGTTTGACCGTGCCTATGGAGTCCCGCCCCGACCTAGGGTGCTGCATGGAAGTATTAGCCTCATCGGCTAACTCTGCTATTGTTTTTAGCACGCAATATGATGTTGCCGTCGGTATTTTGACGTATTTATAGTAATCGCTGAAGTCCCAGAACCAGAGCCCGCACATCACCAGTCACCTGGGATGTGTTTTTGTTATATTAGTGCACTCTTATTTCCCTAACCAACAATTTGCGTCTTCTAAGCAGCGATACGGCAGCGCGTGCATTGTAGCTAACGGTATTGTCGTTCTCATTTTTCGGATTTAAAGAAACGTGTTTGAAATAGGTATTATTTGTGTATTGTAATTTTGTCCCCATAATACCCTACATTTTCAGTGCTGTAATGATGGGGAGACATTAAAGGTTACACGGTTATTCTGTAAAGTTACTGTGTGTATTTACACCCTGTTTAAAAGCCAGGATAACAGACTTACCAATTAAAGCTGTGGTGTTTAAAATGTGATTTCTGTCTTTCCTGCCTTCTTCCCCCAGATTTTTGGACATCGTTACGACATAATTCATCTATCTTGGATTGTTGGTCAGCGCTCGAATACAGCCACAGACAGGACACACCGGTTTGGATTCCTGGGCTTCTCCTTTGGCCACCAACATGGCTAACAACACCCTGACACCAATGAAGCCAATGGGAGCCCCCGGCCCCGCAGGCAGGAGCAGCCCTGAGGGATCTCAGGTCAGCACATTTCCCAATAGTTGAATTTGTCGTTGTCCATAGGTTTAATGAACTTGTGAGTGGCTATCTCTCAATCACAAATTGAGTTGTACAAGTCATATTTACATATATACATATACCTAAAATATTAGGGTTCAGGCGTGCACCTTATCCAAGCCTGTAGGCACTTTTTTATTTTTATCTATTTATTAGGTGCTCAGCAAGAAGAAGCTACAAGACCTGGTGAGAGAAATCGACCCAAATGAGCAGCTGGATGAGGATGTTGAGGAGGTCAGTTTTAGTTTCACTGTATTTTTTTTTTTTCCCCATTCTTGTTCACCTTCTTTCTTTTCTACTATGTAAAGTCTGGCTGCTTGATGAAGATGATTTTGTGTCTTACATAACAGATCGATTTCTGGATTTCTCCTCGCAGATGCTGCTGCAAATTGCAGATGACTTTATCGAGAGTGTGGTAACTGCGGCCTGTCAGCTGGCACGCCATCGTAAGTCCAACACCTTGGAGGTGAAAGATGTCCAGTTGCATCTTGGTAAGTTGACTGTGTTTGTGAAATGAAATTCAAACAGTCGGTACCTATAGTGTGTCGCTGCTTCTGTTTCCTGACGTATTTTATAAATAGATGAATGCCGACGCTGTGTTTAAGGACCGATTACACCGAAATGTCATCTCCAGAAAATGTCAGAGCGTATTTGTTGTTGTATGTAGAGGGGGCGTGGTATCACGGGAAATCTGCCGGGTATTGATGTTAATAAGGTTTTTGTGCCGGTGGCATTTCAGAGCGTCAGTGGAACATGTGGATCCCTGGTTATGGCTCAGACGAGATCCGGCCATTCAAGAAGGCTTGTACCACAGAGGCTCACAAACAGGTGAGTGACAGTCGACCTCTGGTTTCTCATCATGAGTTTTCTTTTTTTTTCCCCGCTTTGTGAGTAGTGGTCCTAACTGTGTTTCCACTGTCATTTCAGAGAATGGCTCTGATTCGCAAGACGACCAAAAAGTAGCAAGCCTGTACGTCGTGGTGCTCACCTTTGTGTTTCTGATTTCCTGGGGGACGAGTGAAAAAAACAGGGACTTTTTTTTTGAAATTAGTATTATCTTGTTTCCCATATTTGTGTTTCATTCTCACATCGTGATGGGACTCATCTGTTTTGTTGCCATTTAGCAATTCGTGACAAGTCATTGTCCATTGTATTTTTTGTTAATAAACATTTACATGTTCCTTTGGATTGTGACCACTGCTGGATCTGTTTCTTTCTTGATACTGTGGAATATTTGGATTGAACAATTAGATCTTTTATTTAAAAGATCATATTTACTACTACAACACTTCAGAAATAACCACAGATGCAGTGAGTTATTTAGTTCAGTAATGTTGATATGTTTCTAGTTGCATTTGATTATTACAAATATTCCTTTTAAATCATTTTATTTTTAGCTGTCCACATTTCACACAAAGAAAAAACGCTGTAGTTTAAAAAAAAAAAAAGATGTTACACAAATCTAAAGTCCTTTGTCGTCACAGAAGGCAGAATATTTACGGATGCTCAAACCCTCGCGGAGACACGTACACGACTCGTCAGTGAATCTCTGATGTTGGTGTCTTTCAGAGGCAAAATAACCTGTCTGCGCTACGGTAGCACAGACACAAGAGACACAAACAGTAATTGCGGCGGAAACCTTGCAGCGTTTCAAAAGAACCCCATTCCTCCCCCAAAAGGCCCCCTGGTGTTTTGGTGTAATTAATTTCTACAACAGCACCTGCACACAATCACACGCTCACAGGATGCTGCGCCGTTACTGCTGACACAGCAAATTGTAACAAAGCTTCATCAACAACGTGCAGCGGTGTCCCCACAGTGACACTTCTGACCTCAGATCTCCCCGACAACACAACACTGACGTATGTCAATGATGGGAAAACGTGTTTAAGACGCAGAGTTACCGTTGAGCATAGTAATGATTCACTTGTCAAGACCCTAATGTATAAATGTCTCGAAAATGTCGGGTCAAGCGAAACTTTTATTTCCAAAGTTGAACGGTCATGGATTTTTTTTTTTAAAGTCACAAGACGCGTACGGGAACCGACTGTTCTGTTTCC
Organism: Centriscus cristatus; assembly: GCA_037832705.1. Taxonomy (NCBI): domain Eukaryota; kingdom Metazoa; phylum Chordata; class Actinopteri; order Syngnathiformes; family Centriscidae; genus Centriscus; species Centriscus cristatus. Next base: position 9,312 of record JBBMJM010135397.1, read on the forward strand.
AACTCGGCCGGCCGGATGTAGTTACACTAAGATTTGAGCTGCTCAGCCACAGCACTTCTTGTTGTGCGGAGGTCTGCTGGACTTTGTCAAACTGGCTCTCTGCAGCTGCAGCGCCTGCGGCGACGCACACTTGACCCCGTCCCAACCTTCTTGAAGCTCTACCTCTCCACTCAGCAGACCCTGGTGGATGCGGCGAGCGAGGAGCTCAAACGCCTCCCTGACGTTGTGGCCTGTCTTGGCCGACGCTTCCACGTAGGGCATCCCCAACTGCCCGGCCAGTTTCTCCGCCTCTTGCTGACTCACCTCCCTCTCCATTTCAGCGTCTCGGTCACATTTGTGGCTCACGAGAACGAACAGAACCTTGTGCGGCCGGACGCGCTCGCACACCTCGTCGTGCCACTCCTTGATGTGGTCAAAGGAGGCGCGGCTGGTCATGTCGAACACCAGCAGGCCTCCGACAGAGTTGCGGTAGTAAGAACGGGTCACTGACCTGTGGAGGAAGAAAAGCAGAGGAACCGATTTTAAATCAGCACACACAAAAAAAAAGCCAAGTCGAGGACTTTACACTCGTCAACACTCTACAAACAAGTCGTCGGGTCTCGTGTGTGTTTGACTTGACCCTTCTCAGATAAGCAGATCGTCAAAGACTGTTTCTCTCTGTAAGAACTTGATAGCCACTGTGCTTTAATCATGAAACCGCAGAGAGGAATGTCGTTCCGCCATGAGTCACCAAACCAGGAGCACGGCCTGGGGGGGGGGGGGCCTGTTGGCTGCAGCGGGACGGTGAAATCCGTTATTAAAACCAAACAATGGTCTGAAACTGACAAACTTGAAGGGACATTGAGGGCAAACACTGGTGTTCATCATCTCATATGAAGAGGAACAGGGACGGGCCGTCGTGTGCTGCTGATGACCTCACCTGAACCTCTCCTGACCAGCCGTGTCCCAGAACTGCAGCTTGACTCGGACGCCCGGCTGCACCTCCAGGAAGTGGACGTAGAAGTCGACCCCCACGGTCTCGTCGATGGCGTCCATGAACTGGTCCTCGGTGTAGCGCTTCAACAGGGAGGACTTGCCCACCGTGGAGTCGCCCAGCATGATGATCCTGAACTGGTACTGCCACGACGTCGAATCCATCGTTTGACGCTGGCTGAAGCTTCTGGGACACGGACGAGGAGTTGAAATCTATGTAGAACATCTATGATCAGCAGGCTTGAAGATTTTACCACTGAGTCCTGTAACAGTAGAAAAAAAAACCCTCCACGCCAGCAGAGTGGTGTCAGTCATCCCACATGTCATCGCTGCCACGAGTCCCCCCCCCCCCGGCTCCTCAAGTCATCACCCGCAAAAGCGGAAAGACCCCAACCCACAGAGTTGACCCCGGTACGGCTGCAGGTCCCAGCTGCACCGCAGACGAGCTGCTTCGAACAAACGGGAGGAAAAAAACCGTCAGTGAGTGTGGCTCTGCAGGGGTGTGGACTTCTGACATTTGCCTGTTCATACTTGACAAAGGGAGGGGCATGAGCACAGGGACACGGAGAGGGTGGGAAGTCGAGCTGCAAGGAAGCACTTTCACTGTGTGGAGGTAAACACTGGAGTTGTCACCACTTCAACCATCAGTTTGTCCATGTATGCTTTTTTTTTTTTTTTAATCGTTTTACGGTCGTATCCGCTGAGGGAACTCGTCAAAATAAGGGGAAGTTGATAACAAAGCTGCTGTAGTTCCCAGGAAATACGGAGAGGACGATTTTCACAGAAGGTTGAAATTCATGCAACATAAAACTGTTATATGGAAACATTGGCGGTAAATGAAGCCGGGTGGTGACATCACATTTGTGGTAAAAATGTTTCAAGTCAGATTCCAGATATAAGGTGTCAACATCAGCGCACACCTCACAAGTTTTCCCGATCAGATTCACTTTATTGATCCTTTTGGGTGACTCGTTCAGGGGGAATAAAAAAAAAACAATTTGAGGGTAATCTAATTATGTCACGTGTTTATTTGTGGGTTTCCTCCAGAACCACATCTGACCTGTGTGTTTCTTATGAGTCTGCAAAGGTCGACACGCCACGAATAACCACCCTGACTCCCTCGTGTTAATGCAATAATGGATTCCTGAATGACCCCCCCCTCCCCATAGAATGAGCGAGAATAACTATACAGCCGTGGAAAAAAACACTCGCCCACCCACTCTGACACACGGCTGCAGTCAACAAAAACAACGGTTATGAAATCAACTCCTGCGTGTGTCAGTGTGGCATTTACTGACATTAAAGAAAAGATGGAACGCCTGAAAGCTTTTTTGGCAGCACAGCGCCATAGCAACAGATGTAAGAAATGGGATTGGAAGCATGGAGGAAAAAAAAAAAACGTCGACGATAGCAGCACTTGTCATTATTGGTCCAAACATGTGCATGTAACGGCAATCGAGTCAAGTCAGTGGTAACTATAACCTACACATTGGGGGAAATCATCACGGTGCCAACAGTAGGTGGTTTGTCAACCGGAGGCTCGGGGACCGCGACGGGTCCGGCGTCAGACCCACATTAGAAGAGTTCAACGAGCGATTCTTCGAGTTCTAGTGCCGATGTAAGTTTTCATCAGGTGACGGCAGAACGACCACAGCAAAGTATGACGCGTCCGACATGTCAAAAGGAGAAATGGCAGATGAATAAATCACACGTAACGCTGGTGTAGAATCCCTGAGCGTCTATTATATTAAAAAAAAAAAAAAAAAGGCAACTATCAGGTCCACAAAAC
>JBBMJM010135407.1:0-12068 GCA_037832705.1 Centriscus cristatus
TGTGTGTGTGTGTGTGTGTGTGTGTGTGTGTGTGTGTGTGTGTGTGTGTGTGTGTGTGTGTGTGTGTGTGTGTCCTGATTTAGGCTCTTTCCAGCTTATTTGCTTTATTAGTGTTCTGTGACAGATTTAATTTGACGGAACAGGTTTGAAGAGGCAGGCTTATACGTTAACAATTTTCCATCCACTTAAGCAAATCAAACCTAAACACAGATTGCTGAAACTCTTCTTCTCAGTAGTGTTCAATGCTCTTCAGAGATGGCAAATGGAGGTGGTTTGAGCATTTAATCCTCGTCCTTATTATATTCTCCCATTATCTCATACACTCTGGGATCATATCTGTCTGAGTGGTGGTCGTAATCTGTCGTATTTAGTGCAAATTAGAAATGGTGGGTACGTCGCAATGAGCATCAGTTTGTCTTTCAGTCAGCTCCCGACGAAGCTTTCCGTCTGTGATGACATCTTTCTGAAACCTGACAATCATGTTTCTTTGCTGATCCATTTACAGGTGGACAGCAATGATGTTGTCAACTCACCCCTGACAATCCCACATGTTATAAAAGGTATCGGAACAGAATATACACACTTGGACCGCTGCGTTCCAGATACACATGCGGATGTTGCATGTGGTCTGGTGTCTTTGAGTCTTTTGAGGGACACCTTCTGGTTTAGGCTCCGAGTGTCATCTTTCATCACTTCATTGTCATCCTCAAAATCTCTTTCAATATTATTCTGGTATTCAAAACCCACCGCCTCTTCTTCTTTGTCTGTTTGTCTCCCTGTCTGCCAGAATTAGCTCCCTGGTCCTTTAAAGCAGTAAATCTTCTCACAATATCCCATACTGCTGGAGAGATTCTGACGGTGGAAATGTGCTTCTTATTGTTGCCTGAACTCTGTAGGGTTGCAGTGGCTTCATAAAATAAAAAAGAAACCCATCTGTAATGTAAATTCTAAGGAATCATTGGGATTTTGAAATCATGACAAGTGTTTGCATTTAGATTTAGATGAACTTCTTGTCCTGACTGAATGCTACATTATCAAACCCTATCAGTGCCAAGAGTGACAATGAAGTCGCTTTTTTCCATTATAACGAAGCACAGAGGTGGTGGTGGGAGGGGGGCATGTTTTTTTTTTCTTTTTTTTTTCTTTTTAGTGACACAGATGAGTGGCAGCAGCGAAGACTGATGATGGGATGATCTGGGAGTTGAAGGGCTTCATGTTCACATTAATGTTGAGTCCTTTCACCACAGGTCAGGTCCCGTGGGCCTCCGCTAAATCAGTAATCGTGATTAAAAGTGTAGGCTGGAAGCATGTCAAGATGAAAGCACTCATCAAATAATCCAGAGAATATTGATCGGACATCGATTATCACTGCACGCACATTCACGCCCTTTCGTTCTGAATGACATGCTGTTCACACCAGAGTTCACACGGGCTCTGCATTCCCACTGCAGTGAGGAAAAAGACTGTAGGGTAATTTAAAACAGCAGGTTATGTCATGGTCAACATGAACAACCTGCATCAACAGTAATCAGCCAGATCTCACTCTTAAATGCATGTGATGTGAGTCACACATAGCAGCAGCAGCAGCAGCAGCAGCCTTCAGCAAACTGTCAACACCCTGGACAGATCTGCATGCCAACAACACTCCACACAACAGGAACGGGGAAGCAGAAAATACATACTTGGGACTTGGGACATACTTGGACCTACTAGGTTGGAAAAGTGGAAAAAAAAATCATGTTCTGTTTGCCAGATGAACTCTAGTTCAGTACAGATTAGTACTGGATATGTCAAAAACATGCCAAAACAGTTCAGTTGAATCTGTATAATTAGGATAATTAATGCAAATGCATGAAGGTAAACTGATGACTGATGATAATATATCAAGAAATGGCAAAACAATAAATGCACTTCGTTGTTTGTACAACCTCAGTATAATAAGTTCAGCTAGTTTTTTTTTTTTTTTTTTCCCACTGGCCTAGGCAATGGGTTGTGGCTTAGTCTGCGCTCCCAAAGTCCCAACCAGGGCTATATGAGGGTGTATCTAAAGTGTGCATATGCATTCTGAGGCAGGACCACCACCACGCCATCTGTAGTCACTCCACATGAACATAACCAGCACCATTTATTGCACATATGATTACTGCTACTGGTTGGCATACTTTTTTTTTTTTTTTTTTTACGAGCCATCTGCTCAGGAGAGGTGAGAAGGGACTTGGGAAATGGAATGGCATATTGATTCCCTGCTGTACAACAAAAACAGCCTTTCTTAGCATCGCTGGTACTTGTGAATTGTGAATTGTTGAATTCCAATGCTGTTGTGAGCTTGATACTGACAATTTGCAAGGAACACTGATCCTTCTGGAGCATCTTGTCTATCTTTCTTTGCTGGTGTCTTTTGTCTTAGACAAGTTGTCTGTGTATTGCGGTCCCACAGCTTATTTATGTTAATCCAAAAAAGGAACAAAGACTATACTAAAAACAAAATGTGAACTTTAACCGTCCGACCAATTACCTCCAAACATTTTATTTTATTTTATTTTATTTTATTTTATTTATTTATTTATTTCCCATTTGCGTTATTTAGCGAAGGTGTGTTTCACAGCCCAAAAAAGTAGTTCTTGTATTAGTGGAAGTATGGGAGTCGATCTGTCCATCTGAGGGCCCCGGTGGTGTCAACCATTGATGTCTGACGAAAGTGGCTCAGAGCACTTTGGAGGAATAATCCTGAATGAGCTTTGTTTCTGTTTTGTTTTGTTGGTCAAATGTCTTATGTGCAGACAAATAATAACTTGTCAATTATTGTAAAGAAAAAAAAAATACAGTCAAATAAATCGTAAATTCAAATGTGGTTCCATTAGATTCACAGTATTGCCTGAGAACGCGATATACAACATATTGTTTTGTGATCATCTACAATGTTGTATATCTTCGGTAATAATTTAATACACATACTTAAATTATTTACTTTAAATGTTGCTTGAAAATCCACCTCAGTCCAATCCAGTGCATGCATTCAAGTTTAATCTTCTACACTTACAATAATGAAAAAATACTATAAAAACACAATAAAATTGCTTATTCAGTTTAATCGGTGTATTTCAGATTGTTTCCATACCAACGTCCCATGGGACTGTTGTCCATCAGTCCATGTTGGTGCAAGTTATTTTAAATGCACACAACAGGGTTATCGTCCTCATTGCCGTGTTACTGCTGCAGCTCTACTGATAACAACACATAATGTATTAATGATCTCAGTGTAAACATGAGCCGATTGCCTTTTTAATGGCTAAACGTTGTAATCATCCCATTCATTAAGCCATGAATGAATGTGTAAACTTGTCCAACCAGGGCGGATTGGACCAATATAATCAGCTCTTGGTCAGCTATCGCAGTGTTATTGAAACTGCTGTTCCGATAAGCCAACGCGCTCAGACAAGAGCCAGAGATAACATGTAAGTGGCATTGCACCTCACCTCTCGTCTGCATGAACACGAAATTGGCCGTGCCAGTCTGACGCTGGCAGCACTTTGAGCCAAAGATCAATGACAGGTTTTATAGCTGCCTCATTAGACTCGACTTGTCCTGGGTGAGGAGTGTGGCTGAGCTGTCGACTGATCACCACCGGCTGGTAAGAAGAATCGGTTGCGATAAACTTCGTACTGTAATGGACCAGGGTGTTTCTGATGTGCAGCATGGATTTTGTCTAATATATCCAGACTGTCCCACCCTCGTCCTCTGAGTCATTAGGAAGCAGACGGTTGGTTTAAATATCCCAGCGATGAAGAGCATCCAAGCCTGGATGACACAGCCGCTCCAGATTCACAGGAAACCTTCCTGCAAATGTTGCGTAGGCTTTACAGGCCCACGAAGCAAAATTGTGTGTTTGCAGAGGAGAAATGTCGTTGGGTGTGAAGCAGTTATCAAGACAGGAGAGAAATCCGATTTTTGCCTCTGCGGAGGAGATTACATTCCGGGTTGTGTTTGTCTTCCTGTCAACGGTATGAAACAAACACGATGAACCATATTTCATGAATCGGATGAATCAGGGTGGATCTGAACTGGGCCCACATGATCGTCAGTGCTCGAGACGGTTGTAACATAACAGATCCAGACCAGTTTGGTGGTCGGTGGAACGGATGAAGCCTCTTTGGAAAGAAGCAGCCACGGCCCAGAGGGTGGGTTGTCAATGTGCTACTACAATTGATAGCTTAGTAGTTAAATTCAAATAAATACTCTGTTTTGGGGTTTTTGGGCATGTTTCGACAGTGCACTGAAGACTCGTGCAGTAGCGTTAATTTAATAATTGAACAAGCTCATGCTGTTTTGATCATTTATGCTGCTTCTATTTCTGTCTGCCACTGAAGAGTGGTGCATGTGACTTTTTCCTGATTTCTCTTTACTCCCTCTCCTTTCCCTCTGCCTTATTGCCGTATTTGAGATGGCATCTCCTGCCTTGTGTATTATGTATATCGCACATTACAGGGATGCATACCCTCAGCCCCAGCCCCCATATATTCATTTTAGATTTTATGTGCACACTCAGAATCACATTTACTGCTTGGGCCCATTTAGGGTGCACAGTCATGCGCAGATCGTACACGAGAAGACCTCTGAGGTGCTGAATTGCTATTTTTCCGTAGTTTTGGTTTGGATGTTTGTGCACGGTTCAGGGTCTAACTGTGTTTGACGGAACAGGAATTGTGTGTGATGCTCAACCAAATCTTGAAGTTGCATACTACAGTGTTCTACTTCAGTTTCTTCTTATATAGGTAGTGACAGTCGATTAGTTAGGACGTGTAAACGCAGGATGAATAATACAGGTCCTACAGAGGTGATGTCTTTCAATCTACTGCACCAACTGATGGGTTAATGACATGCGCACGTGTTCTGTCCTATTTCACGCAATCAGCTCACTCAGACAGTTTGACAGGAGGCAATTATGGACATAACATCCATAGACGGCTGAAAAATTTGCATCGGCACCAATGCAAATGTATCAGTTCAGATGGTCAAAGCTGCAAATAAGAATGAGATTTGGCTCACGTGATCGCCACCGTCGTCTGCAGGCCTCCCCCCGGAGCGGTCCGACCTCTGTGTTGGATGCAGGAGCCTCCCCAACGTAGAACAGATTATCCTGGTGTATAAACACACAAGCGATTGATTTCTCCATCGAGAGCACATGCATAGAGCATTCAAAACAAATCAGAGAGAGTGAAAGAATATCAACACAGAGGACTTGACCGTCTATTTCAAGTCACGGGTCATTATTTTTTCATCTTGGAGAGTGCAGCACCTGGTGAGCAGGCGATGCTTTAAAGCAGGCACAGATTTAGATCGCAGGGCTGTTTTGGGAACTTAAGACGAGACAGAATCATGCAGTTCCCACTTAGACTGATGAATAGCAACGTGGTCTGAAACGTTCTCATTGGTGTAATAAATAAGCGGACACTCGAGCCCTGCAGCGTATGACCTGTTTCATTTGATGTTTTCAACTAGGAGAGATCAAATGAAAAGCAGCCGAGATTACTTCTCGTGCCTCCGACTGGGGTGGAGGTTGGGGTCATTATAGTCAGTCAGCAGTCAGCCATGCATCTCCATCTTGCTGAGTGATTGAGTGATAAGGCAGTCACAAATGATGCAGGCGAGTCATAAATCAGAGAAATACTTCATATGAGCCACCTCCACACCTCTGCATCCCCAAGGTGATATTGACGTGAGCTTGATAAAGAAGGGCAAGGCAAAAATGTCGACACTCAGCATGCGAACATCATACTTTAATCAATCTGAAACATGTCAGAAGCTATAACTCTTGAATCTGAACACTAAAGGCCGTGGGCGCCAGTCTCATTTTAGCAGCTGTTTGAAATTGATCTCTCATTGCTTTTAATTGACAATAGCTAACTTTCCACAATCAGGCGCGTTTGAAACATTAAAAAACAAACAACAACAAAACAAAAACAAAAAAAACACAACTAATGTGTAGATGGCTGGTTCCTGACAAGACGGTGATTTAAACCCATGGTGTGTCTTCTAATCTGGCGTTCCACCTGGGGGCAATCTGTCATGATTGACAGTGTGTGTTCAGCGGTAACAACACAAACATTCAATCTAACCATTAAGGCCCCACAAGGTATTTAATCCCCCCCCCTCCAGGAGACAGCCCGAGAGTAAACCCTGTGATTAGAGGTGTAGCGCAGGTTTAAGTCGAGCCGGGTTAGAAAGTGCTCTCTGTTGATTCAGGTGCATTATCATCGCAGACACGTGATGATTTGCATGCTCTGTCAGTCCCGCTACAAGATCCTGTTAAGCACTTGAACAGCTTGCAGCTACCGGGGCCAAGGGGCCTCACGTATCCCTGCTGTCAAAGAGTTGTACCCCCCGAGCCCTAATCGTGATGAGGTTACATCTCATCTGGATTGAATGACGACAGAGGTAATTAGTTTGTTATTAAAATACGATGCTTTATCTCTTTAGTGGCCATTATCTATTTTTACAGCTGACCAACCTGGAATTAATCACTGTCTCTTATCTATTTTGCAATATTAAATCTGATGATTAAGTGAATTTAAATCAAAATGAATGTGGTAGAGTGAAACTGTTTTATGGTGTAATTAAGCTAATTGTTTGAAATTCATCATTTTCATCATTCCAATTTCTTAATGAGGCTCATACATTTGAAGACAATCTCATGGTTTTATCTTTTTATCTGTCGATCACATTTGGACATGCCAGCATTCACTGATTATTGGGACTGGTTATCATTGTTTTTCTTATTTAGCTAGCATATCTGCATTTTTGTATGCATGCACATGCTGGTTTTCATTCCACTGTGACTGATTCGATGAATTCTGAATATAACTGTGGTTTTTGGATTTCACTTTGGAAGACAGAGGCATTGATGGGATGTTTACATTTTGTATTGTAATTCAAGCACGGCGCTTGTTGAGCTCTTCAAGATGTTTTGCCTCTCTCTGTCATATCCATTGACAATCTGTGTAAATCCTCTGAACAGAGTCTTCTGCTGCAGCAGTCTTTATACGAGTACTCCTCACCTGACAAGAAGTCCAGTGGTGTTTGCATTAAGCTGCAAATTGAGCATTACTGCAGTTCTGGTGATACTATGATTTCTTTTTAAAAGAAATTGTCAGCACTGCAAAAAAAACTTAGCAACTTTCTATATACTCTTGTTTTTTTAATGGAGAGTTGGTCTAAACACAAAAATTACAAGACATGTTGCTAAACATGTTAAATTGTGCATCACGGTACTTAAAATGTCACTATGGGCCAAAGTGAGGGTTTGGTATTCTCATCTTCGTACTGCTATCCTGCCCTGATGTATTTAACCTCAAATAGTTTGTGCTGACCGCTGCCTTATTGGACAATTAGCAGCCGCCACATTCATGACGACAGCAATCCCTCTCCAACTTGACAGCGCACTGGCCAGAGAGGACAACCGATGTTTCGACTGACGACAAACATGTACTTGACATGAGCGTTGCTGTTTTTCTGTCCATTGCACATTCCTCCTTTGTTGCTGCGCATGCCTGCAAGATGGCTAAATGAAGCAAGCCACTTCTAATCCATCAAGAAATCTGCTTGATCAGACTTCTTGTCGCACAGAATGAAAGTTCCTTCCTCAGACAAAATGAACACGTCGACATGAGACGAATGGGCGAGTTTACGTCTGTGTGCAGGGGCAGAGGGCGATGGCGAGTGCCTGCCCGCCGATACTGTCTGTGGGGAGCATCCGATACCGTTCAAAGATCGGCTGGGTTAATTGAAAATAGCAAAAATAGGCGATACATTGTTCTATTTCTACACGTTTCTAGAATTAAACACCATGTATACTGACCTGATCTTCTTTGGAGTGTCACTCACAGCCCCTCACATCCCTGAAGTCTGAGTTTTATTTTAGTAACGTGCCTCGTTCTGTTTGTGTCTCAAAGTTACACCCCGGTGTCCCGACCGACTAATTATGCTTACAGTGTGTTTAACCTGTGTCTTGTTGTTGAACCTGTCATCGAGTGTTTTTGTCTTCCCATCCCTCTTTACCAGACTCTTTGAATCCTTCTAAGAAAATGGTTTGCCATCTTTTTTGAATATATATTTCAGATGATTTTTGCTGGAACGGAATGCACTAAAAACGTGAATTCACCTGTTTGTTGGCTGGACGTGCGAGTTTCTTTTCTGCGTCCAGTGACTCCCCATTGTGAGGAGCTGGGGTCAGTCGGCCTTTCAAACCAGCCTCCTCTCATCCTCTTTTAAAGCAGCGCTATCCCACCCTGACACGCTGACAGTTTAGTAATGGAACAGAGAGTTCAGAGCATCCTCTCTTGAGAGGAATCTAATGTCCTCGTTTCGGTTGTGCAGAGTCGCAAGGTCACACATCCTGCAGTCCAAACACATCACCAGAGACAAATAGTTCACATGCAAGAAGAGAAATCAAAAAGTAAATTCAGTGTCTGCAGTTTATGCCAATTAACAATGACCCACCGACTAATTCTATTTGCAGTTGGCAGTGTGTGGAAATACTGTCAAACGTAGTAACGATGCTGCAAGAAAATGAAAATGCACGTCTGGTCGGAGCTCTCTAAATACACAAGCCGGGACGCAACTGGTGCAAGGTAGCTGAGTTGATTAGAACTGATTTGCAACTCTGCTAACGATGTGCCCGGAAACGTCTCAAGACATCACAATGTTACACAACAATGTCATCTTTTGAGAGAAATGACGCTCGTCGGTATTCACGAAAATGACAATGTCACATAATAATACATCCACCGCCTCTGTGAGACTAGAGAAAATAAATAAATAAATAAATAAATGACAACGTCTTGGCACTAGCTGCAGTTCTTCACTTGATTGAAGCTGACATTTACCTATGATTCATCCCCAGCAGGTAAATACAATATTTAACATACACATACAAATGTCAAATGCTTCTGCACACTGGAATCTGCAGCCCATACATGTGTGATATGTCAGTCTCTGTTTTCTCTTTATTGTCATTTCTCGGGATTGTACTTATCACAGGGGTGTAAAGTGAATTAGTTAATATAATTTCATGTGGTAACATGTATTTTCATTTCCACGTTTGCTCTTGTGATCTTAATAACTCACACGCAATAAAAAGTCCTTTCCTGCGTCGAGACCTGTTTTGAAACAAATAATGACAGGACAGCAGCCTCTTGACAAACAAATTGGTGTGCGGGGGGTTCTGAAATGTCAGATCTCTTCCGGGCGTAAGGGATGCGAAAGGAGAGTAATCAATTCGATTGTACCGGTTGCCTAGTAACGGAGGTCACACTTGGACGTTTTAATAGCCAGATATCTGTTCACAATGAAGTCCCTGAGCAGTGCACCAGCTATAACACTCGCTCTGTCCGTCCCTGTGCAACAACGCAGAGCGTCGCAGTGTTAGTTTCCCACTAACGATAATTAGGAGGTGTAAGTGGAAGAGCCTGGGCTGCCACACGGCCGGTACTTTGTTACCTCCAGGCGCAACATCTTCACCACAGAATTACAAATGACACAGCAGTTCCGAGAAACGCAACGAGCAGCTCCTGCGTCCCGGAACATGGCGGTGATACTGTGTTACCGTTGTTCTGGAGAAGAGATGTCCTGAAATGGAATATGAATGGGACCACCAGTACCCCCCCCCCCCACACACACACACACACACACACAGCATTGAGTTGTTCATTTCTGATGCTTATCAACCATTTGCAGTTTTGTTTCTCCTTAGTGCAAAACTAGAAAAGTTCAGCCTGTGCTGAGAAATGAGATATTGTTGTGGTATTGTGGTGACAGCACCTGCCAATAACTTAACCTCAGGAAGCAAAATAAGCCTGATTCCTGTTACTCATGGGTATTGTATATTTAGAGAGGATATTGATTTCAGCTGGGAATCGGGCTCTAAAAACAACAATAAAAGAACTTCCTGTGTGATACCGCAACACAACGCTCACTCACATTGACAAAAACAGCAAAATGTACAAAATGTAAGCAAAAGGGGACACTGTACCTGGAAAAATAAGAAGAATTAGGGAATTACATTGGGGGCGTTATTTTCATATTTTATTTCTGGAATCGCATGAGACCACATTCTGTCAGGTAAATGTTGTCTACCAAAAAAAAACCGAACAAGAATTATCTAAATAAATCATGGTATATAACATATCAGTCAAACCAATGAAGCCTGAATGTGGCGAGTTGAAATAGTTCAAATAATTCCCTAAATACCCTCAGTGCTGCTGTTTGCTGATATTTCACCACTCGATGTGGGTCACCGCTGAGGGAAGGTGTTTTACTGCTGCATTTACATGTGTGCTGGAGTGGCAAGAGATGTTTTTTTTTCTTTTTTTTTAGGGAGAATAACAATATGAGTGGCTCACAGAGCTTTGACTCTCCAGCCATGCTCGCGGCGTCGTCCAATATCATCAAACTGAATTATTCCAAGAAGAATTTGTGAATTCTGGACCTTGCCAGACATTGGACCAGCTCTCCTGTCGGGCCACACCTGTTCACACTTTCATTACTTCCTCCAAAGAATTTATTAAATTACAAGCTGCCTTCCAGTCAGCGGGAGACCAAGATTGAGTGTGGCTCGTCGTGTCCCACAGTCCTTCCTGTCACCCTTAATGAATATTGCTACAAATTAGACACCCTGAAACAACAGAGAACATCCAGATTCGACTGAATAAACGTGCAAACTACCCTCACTATGTATCATACCCATTTTGAGCTTCATATACATGGGTTCCTGGAAGACTTTTTAACTATCCATCCATCCATCATCTTCCGCTTATCCGGGGCCGGGTCGCGGGGGTAGCAGCCCAAGAAGGGACATCCAAACTTCCCTCTCCCCGGGCCCCCTCCTCTAGCTCTTCCGGGGGCACCCCAAGGCGTTCCCAGACCAGCCGAGAGACATAGTCACTCCAGCGTGTCCTGGGTCTTCCCTGGGGCCTCCTCCCGGTGGGGCATGCCTGGAACACCTCCCTCGGAAGGCGTCCAGAGGGCTCCTTAATAAACTTTTAGGATTGGTTTCGCTGCATAGATCTACAATAAAAGTCTGGATGCACATTTAATATGGGACGCTATGTCACCCTGACTTACGTGAAAAAAGGGATAAAGATGCACTTCAGTGGCACATGAGACGTGTATTAAACATGGAATGTGTCAGCAGGAGAAGGAGATTGACTGCATTGCTTGACAGCAATCACTCTCTGAAAGTCCTTTAAATGCTCATTGCATAGCACAAGTGGACACTGGGGACGAAGCGAGAAGACTAATCATGGAACATACAGCCAACAACAATATATCACCAAGTCCTGAGTCTGTGGAGGAGGCCAAAGCCTTCATCTGGAGAACCTCGGAATGGTTTCTAGGCATAAAAGTTGTCATGGTGATAAGCGACTGTGGACTACTACAAGTGGGCCCTTTAGTGGAATACACATTTCACTTCAGTTTTTTTTTTTTTTTTTTTCTTTTCCTTAATTTGTTTTTCATTTCACACATTCAGATGTTGTTACAATAGACCCCCGGCGTACGGTACATACATATATATATATTATTGCAGAGAGAGAGTAATTCACACAAAATTAGAGCATAAACAGAAAATATTTAGTCACAGCTCTACCAGCTCCTCGACCCAGGGCCCCCGTTAATTATTCTTCCCAACATCTGTTCATATATGTTCGGTCTCCAAACAGCCTGACGCCTCCTCGTCTGTCTTTCTACACACGCTCGTTATATTTTGATGCACTGGACCCAGCTGTTTATCAAACACACGGTTTAGTCTCATCCCATCTATCTGTGTGGCCGATGTAACATGGAACCTGCTAAAAATAGAAAAGAAAACCACCACGACACCCTTTTTTCAAAATGTATTCCTTACTTACTTATCTATTTATTTATTCATTCAGGAGCAGTCGAAAGTGATCAAGCTTGCCTTGCCAAGTGACATCTTCCCACACCCATCAGCCACCCGTGTGTGTGTGTGTGTGTGTGTGTGTGTGTCTGAAGGACGTCAGAAGAATCAGAAAATGAGACATAAACAAAGTTAC
>JBBMJM010135416.1:0-12068 GCA_037832705.1 Centriscus cristatus
GTGACATCAATTAGTGATAATAAAAATATATTAAGACTTTTACTAGACTTGGCTTCTGCCAATTTGTGTGAATCTAGAATTTGACAAGAATTTTCTCCTCTCTTTCAGGGTTAACATACTCGGGTTATTCACTCACCCACAGAAACAAAGCTGGGATAATTTCGAACCATTTTATTGTTTTCACCACAACATCCAGGATCTGCGATTAAAAAAAAAGCTTGTACCAGAAATCTTTGTTATGGAGGGATGGACTGTTTGATGCACATTACACAATAGACAAGAGGTACCATCAAGGTAGGTCACTGAGAGGTGGAGTTCTTCACTGACATGAGACACTTGATTGATGTGCTTTGTTTTACCATTGAAACTGTTTTCCCACAATGCAAAGTTCTCAGTTCTGTTCATATACACATGTGCATTTCAACAAGATGCGACTTTATTAAAAAATATTATAACCTTAGTAAAATTCTTGATTAAGCTGCAAATTATTTTCAACATTCTGATTACTGATCTGTAAAACTAATACCTGACCTTATTTTGCGATGCTCGTTCTGTTTGATGGAGTAAGTATTCAAATCATTTACTCAAGGATAAAGTACCAATACAAGGAAGTCTGCATCGTAACAAAGACGTCTGACAATGTATGCTTGATCAAAAACAGACTGCAAAGTTTTAAAAGCAC
Organism: Centriscus cristatus; assembly: GCA_037832705.1. Lineage (NCBI taxonomy): Eukaryota > Metazoa > Chordata > Actinopteri > Syngnathiformes > Centriscidae > Centriscus > Centriscus cristatus. The sequence goes on from JBBMJM010135416.1 coordinate 683, forward strand.
AAAAAGGAAAAAACAACGTCACTGTGGTTGGACTATTATTACATTAATGTCATACATCATAGTGTTCATGCTGTAAACAAAAATGTATCGTTTCAGTCAGCTGATTTCAGACGAGTCAACAACTTTGCTCAATGGGGTCGGGGTGTGATTGCATCTTGATCATGTTTTAGTGAGTTTGTATCCCTGGAAAGATGATAAGAAGGCAAAATGTAGGTTTCAGTTGGTTTTGATGTAATGTTCAGCACTGTGCTTTTTTCCAATCAGTTCACATCGGAGTCTTGTTGTTGTCCAAAGAAAGGAAGAAAAGGGCAACTGTTTCCAGTGTTTACTCCGTGTGTGTATGACTGTGTGTGTGTGTGTGCGTGTGTGTCACTTGCAGAGGTCATGTTGGTTCCACAGCACAGTTCAGCTCAGCGGCTGGTGCTGGTGACAGGGATTCCAGTCCATCTGACACTCAGAGACTCATGATTATGCGCTGTGGTGTTGTTTTGTTTGTGGCCCGCTCATCTCTCCTGAAAAGGGGCTGTCACGTGACACTCAGCCTGCCCAAACTGCATGTGGCTCTGCATCCGCATCAATCACTGCTGGTCAAGGTTCCACTTGGGAAGTCTACCTAGAATGGCCTCATGGTCGACACCAACACTGGCAACTAGTCCTTCTTTGTTGAGCGCTTCCCCACTGTAGTCAATGTCCTCTCCTTTCAGAGTGGTCATGCGGCCTCCTATGATCATAGTCAGACACATTAAAAAGCCACACAGACATGATCGCAATACAAAAGCAGACAAGAATGGTCACAATGCCGTTACCCATTGCTTTCAGCAGTGCTGCACCAGCACAGATGTCCCATTTCTTAATGAAAGTGATGTGGATGTAAGCGTCTGCCTGATCCGCGGACACTTTGTCGCCTGAGGGCTTTTCCAACAGACAAAGGACCTTATATCCTGAGAGAGAAGCAGTTTTCATTCACATCAGTGTGGACATCCCAGCACACACCTCATTCTACAAACTCGGATTAGTTTGCAGAAATCTCTGTGCTGCATGTAAGAGAAGACTTTGTGAATGAATATCATATTATATTGTATATGCTGAAAAACTGTCCAATAGAAAGCAATAAAAATAATCAAAATAAGTCTTTGCATTTGTATTCAACACACACCAGAGTGCATAAATGTCTAAGAGTGGAAAGGAAGAACAGAAGCATCAATTTAAGTATAGATATATAGAAATGTTTCCCACTCACCTGCGCCACCCGCTTCTATGATTGTTGTGTTGTTTCCAAAAGCACCCTGAATGTAATTTTTCACTTTTCCCGAGTGGGAGCGTGAAACAATGACGTTCGGAGGGTTGATACTGTATGACGACCGCAGGCGCATATTGGATCCATGATTCACAAGACCCCAAGCTGATGGAGAGAAGAAGAATGCGAGTTCAGTTCAGGTCTTTCATCATGTTCATCATCATTAATGTGTGCAGTTATAAAATCGACATACTCACCAGTGAAGCCAGTGAACGGTTGGTGTATGACGCCGATCACTGGTTTGCCGTCTACAGCCACACAGACCATTGTGGTCACGTACTGCACCAGGTTCTCTGAGGAGAATACGAGAATGTGAGGAAAGCATAAAAGGAGACGTCTCTGTCAGCCTGCACCATGGCAGCTGTGGCTACAGACGTAGTTTACCACCATCAGAGAATGAACGTGTGAGCGAATCTGTGGGTGTCTGGCAAAGCGCTGCAGTGTGTCATGATACTCTCTTCACGCTCGCTTTGTCAAACTCACGTCCACTTCTCCTGTTTTTCAAGTTTCGTTGAGGATTTGTGAGTGTCGAGTTTGACAAAAGTTTGGACGTTCATTGATGACGGAGTACATTTTCTCTGAGCAGTAAAAATCTGCTTGAAGAAGAAGCTGTGATTTGTTCACGTAACCTTTTGTAATTATCTTTTTTTAAAGATAATTACAATTATTATCTAATCTCTGAATCTACTCGGAGGAATCCGAAAATTTGATTTTCCGGACATGCATACCAGTGTATTCCTGTGTAGCATCTAAAGGATCGATCCAAACGGTGATGCTCTCAGCGGGAACATCTCTCCCTCCTTCTATCCTGTCTAGTATGTCCGCTGGAATGTCCTGGCTCCAGGTTGCTGCCTTGTCCACCTCGTTGTCATGTTCCTCACTGTTCACCTGGAGAACAAACCAGTATCTGTATGAGGCAAAAGTACGAACAAAGTCACCAACGTCAGGCTTCGCTCCGGTCGCCTTCTACTTCAGGACTGACCCCTGCTGGATGAGGGTGAAACCCCACAGCAACGCAGCAGTGACTTACTGTGATTTCAGGGTAGGTGTTCCTTATGAGGTTGTACATCTTTCTGTGTGACTGCAGGTCACCCGTGGTCAGAAGCTCACTAGCCCCTTCCCTTGTCTTGCCCTTGGACTTCTCGTTTAAGACATTATCTTCACGTACCTTCTTCACCTGCGGTGAGGAAAAAGAACTCATTCATCGACACTGTAATTAAACTGTAATGAACTTTATCATAAGCACTTCACATTTGAATAAATGTCTATTTTTACCTCTATGCCTCCAAGCACCGCAGCCTCTACTGAGACAGCAAGCAGGTCTCGAAGATCTAAAGTTTTCCTCTGCCTGCACAGACAAACAGTTGGTACAAGATCTCAAAACCCTCTTTCTGCACACGGACCACCCCATCTTTAACAATAATGACAAAAACATAAAGGACACGATGATTAAAAAGAATGAATGATTCAGAAGACGTCCTGTGACTTTGGCACATGTTCCCTCACTCATGACAGGCAATCACCAAGAGTATGTTCAACCTACAGACCACTGTAACCATGGCAACCACACCGCTCTTCAAACACAATCATTGCAATGCTATCATCAAACTAACAAATCACAGATGTCTCCGTTTCAGCAAGACATCAAAACCCTTGAAGCCAGTTAGTATTGCCGTAATTATTTCTATAAGCTTAATGTCAGAATAATGTGAATATATATATTTAAATGTCTTTCATCCTAGAAGTGAAGAGAGCCCAGATGACGTAATGGCTTTGGAAGCTCCTGAGCTGGTTCAGTGACAATATTAAATGGAGACACACCTCAAACACACTGCTTCCGTGTGTGTGTGTGTGTGTGTGTGTGTGTGTGTGTGTGTGTGTGTGTGCGTGTGCGTGTATTCTGAAATCAAAAGAAATCCGCCAAGATACCAGGAGGGAAATTGTAGACCTCCACAAGTCTGGTTCATCCTTTGGATACAATGTCCATATGCCTGAAGGTGTCACATTCGCTTGCTCAAACAAACCATACACATGTTCAAGCACCATCAGGAGGGAGATGGTGGTTCTAAGTCATGTACCGACATGGGCTGGAAGGCCAAAAGATGTTCTTTTTTTTTTTTGCTGCAGAAGGTATTGGTGCACTACATGAGATAGATGTCATCATGAGGAAAGAACATCTGTAGACACCAACTTGGAAGTTAAAACTTGGGCACAAATAGGTCTTCTAAATGCACCATGACCAAAGCATGCCACCAAATCGGTCACAGCGTGGCAAAAGGATAAGTCAATATTCTTGTGTGGCCGTCACAAACCCTGATGTTAATCCTATTTAGACAATTTGTGAGCAAGAGCTGTAAATTTGTGCATCCAAGGCGCCTACAAACCTGATTCAGGTACACCAGTTCTGGAGGAATGGACAGACTATCCAGCAAACTATGCAGGACTATACTAAAATATATGACCCAACGTCATAAAAAAAAATTCACAAAGAGCTGTATCACATTTAGTCATTAATGTAACGAATTTAGGTAATCTCACTAAACTAAAATAGGAAATAGTTAAGTCTGATTTACTTTCAGATAGCGAGGGAAAAAAAGGTCATGTGTCTTATTAAATCGTTTTTGTAAATGTTTGACTTCAACTGTATGTGTCTGTACCTTCTATGTTCTATGGCGATGATATAAATATTAGTATTAATCCAGTACTCTAGTATTCCTAGAGTACTGGATTCATTTGGAATCAGCTCCACCACTGGTGAACAGTATGTCTCCTTCCCAGTTTACTTGTTTGAACCTTACTCCCTAAAAGGGAGTAGTTAAGAGTTTGATGGTCACATGTATTAAATACCTAATACGGCCTCAGTCCACAGCTGCACGTGTTCAGCCATGAGGCATGCAGGGTATTTGAGGTTTTATTCCAAATACTTAGGTTTCCTCAGCATTCTCCTCCCTGATACGTCGTCTGCTAGTTCTATCCCCATGACAGAACGTGACTCCTGTTTCTCAAAGCAGGTGTAACGAAAGCTCTTTGAGTTTGTCAATCCCAAAATAAGTAGAACGCTGCAGTGTCCAATTATGTTTTCACATCAACAAACAAAAAATAAACTCTCTTTGATTCTTTACTGCAGAATAACTTTACTGTGACTAAATACTGTGTGTATTACTGTGTTGAAATACTCTGTTGCATGTATATGTTTGTACCATATACCAAGGAGTGAAATTTAAAAAAAAAAAAATTGAAAGCAAATTTCTCCAGTTCTCCACGTTTCAGAATAAACAGGGGCGTTTCACTAGACCTACTTTCTGAATCAGGCCTCAGCGTACCAAATGAAAGAACTTCTACTTAATATCACAATGATTAGAAGTCGGGCTGACTTGTAATTCCTCTAATTACATACATTTTGCCTACGGGAGAAGGAACCGTTAGAGGTCTGACCTGAAAGCCGCCAGGTGGCTGGAGATCACCCCGGCGTACAGGTGGTAGATGACACCGACTCCAAGGAGGCAGAACACCGCCACACCGAGCGGTGACAGGCGGAGTCCCATCGGAGCCATGGCCGCAGAAGAGCCTCCTGGTTATGGTCGGATACTTAGAGGATGAAGACTAAACCAAGAGCTGCTGGCCGCTGGAAATATACCTTATATCGAGAGAGAACCTAGGTGACGTGGCTGGACGATCCCGAAGAGAAATGCTTCACATCCGGACTAAAACGCTGATTTGTAATTAGCAAACAACTACACACTGGGAATACATTTAAATAAGAGGCACGTTGACGTCGTTTAAATACATTTTTGAACTGTTCGAAACGTAACTAGCGACATTTTTGCCAACCAGCGGCCCTGTGTCCTGTCAGTGCATCGTTCCAGTGACTCTTGCTCCTGCTTAACTCGCTGAGGAGGTTTCACTGGTGTCGATGGTAAAACTGAACAAACCTGTTTCTGTTCGCTCATCTTTGCTTTCCGCGTAGGCTAGAAAAGGTCGTCATCGGCCAAGTGTTTCCGGGTAAACGTTGACAACGTCACTTATTTTCTTCTTCTGCAGTTCCGGCAGTGAAGACGCTCCCGGGTGTAATACTGCCCTCTGCAGGCCAAACGGTTCAGTTACCCTCTTCTGGCCTCGTACAGTATTTTCAGAACAGAACAGAAAATGCCACCACTACCAGATCTGAAATGATTTCTTATGATCTCGGATGAGTGGCGAAATGTCTTCCAGTTCCCCTCTACAGTTCAGAGTGATGCTCAGCTCATCTCTACCTACCCAGCAGAAACCAACCTGGATCGCATCCTATGTTATACTTGACTGTGTTTTTTTTATTCATAGGATATAGTATATTTCTGTAATTACTTCTAAATCCTGTGATAGACCCTTGACCTCCAAACCAGTGTTTATAGTATTACTTCTGGGGAAAATATAAGATTGTTAAACGGACATCATGCATGAAGGCAGATGATGGCCAGTAAACTGTGCCTAACGGTAAACATCTTTCTTTATCCTCTTCACTGGGGATTAAAAGTGCGACCTCAACAAGGCACAGTTATGTAAACTTGACAACTGGAGCAGTACAGCCGAACTGGGAAATTCTACATGTTCTCCAGTTCAGGTCACCGGATCTATACAGAGCAATTGAAAGCCAATTAATTATTACGAACACAAACTACCCTTCTGCTACTGTATTTTGGAATTTCTTTCGTTAGAGGAAGTAAGCAGGCGTTAAATTCGTCCGGGCGTCTCCTGGCTAAGAATCGAGCGCACCCACCGAGCGGCAGTGGGAAGGTGGAACAGGTAGGCGTGTTGGATCTATCTCTGCTGCTGCCGCCGCCGCCGTTCTCTGGGAGAGTTCTACAAGCCAACAGACGACACCATGAGTCCTCCTGGAAGCCATCCTTGACCCACAACCTGCCCCTGGACATATCTTTTTCTTCCCCATCATCAAACTGGTGCGAGAAAAGCCTCTAGCATCCACCGAGGACGTCAGTGCGTTGACAAAAATGTTAAAGGTAAGTGGCGTTTGTACACTTTTAGACATTCAACAAGATATCTCTATAGACATTTTTACAATGGAATCTGAAAACACGTCTGTCGCAGATATTTTACTCTTACCAGCGTCAAGATATCAAATTGGTGTTCGTGCTTGATGTTACATCATAAAGAAGTGTAGCAGTGTCTTGACTTTCCCACCATGTGACTCACAAGAAGAAGAACGCCCCCAGTTTATTCCTGGGTAAATTTATGCTTCGATCTTGGTTCTGAACGTCCGAATACACCCACTGTCTCTCCACATGTTGAACAGAGGGACGCAGGAAGTGCAGTGATTTTCTCACAAAAACAAGCTGCTTCTTTTAAGCAGCTATATGGAATACAACTTTTCTTTTTGTTTGCCTTTGTCCTGGCAGCTAGAATAAAGTTTCCACCTGTGGGATAACAGGCGCCACACTAAGGCACCAGCTGATCCGAGGAGGTCAGCCCGTCCCTGACCCAGATCCCCCAGAGGAGGTCATGGATGTTCTGCGGAGGTCTTCTGTGTTTGCTGCAGACGTCCTGGATGTGTTTGACAGATCTTTGACTGAGAAAGAGCTGGTGTCCCAGTCCAAATCCCTCTGCAGGGACTACATCCTCTCCAGACTGAGCCAGAATGGCCTGGGATGGTCCAAATCAGAGCTCAACCTCGCTCCTTCCAACTCACCGCTCTCCGAGGTGTCTTTCGTGCTTCTCTGTCTTGGTAAGAACACGCTGAAAAGCTTCATTTAGCAGCTAACAATAATGGAGAGTTGGTCCATAGCTGGAACATCTTTCTTAGTTGAATAAAGCACGAGATGCATCACAAACTGTATGTCTCATATGACGTATAGGTTGCGTCATTTAGTTTAGTAATAATTGATTGTGGAATCAATCATTCAATTATTCAATATTCAGTGTAAATCTCAGATGTTGTCATTTCACTTTATTTTGGGAAACACCAATCTCCATTTCTCACCATGTTACGCCCCAGGGACCAGACCATCAATTGAACAACGGAATAAAAACGTAATGGGAACTTGATCATAAAGATGGGAACTGTGCGAATGAATTGAATCGTGTGTGAAAATCTAAAGAAATCTAGTTTTTTGTTATGTCCCATTGTTTTTCTCAGGCAGCACATTTTTGCTTAAACACGCTGAATAGGAGTTGATTGTGTGTATTGTTCTTTTTTTGTCTGTAATTCAGATGATTGTGTCCTAAGTCGACACCCTAAAGTTTTTGATTCTGTCTTTCATTTTTCTCCGTCACCTAGGTGACGAGCTGGAGTGTCTACAGCCTAGTTTGTACAGGAATGTGGCTCAGCAGCTCAGCATTTCTGTTGCAATGGACAACATGGTTACGGACGCCTTCATCGGCGTGGCAACGGAGATCTTCTCAACAGGTAAACAGATGTTCGAGGCCTCATGGTGGTGATGGTGTGTGAACAGGGTGCGTTCAGTTGGTCAGCAGGTCCTTCTGACCTGTGAGATGATGTGTTTGTGGACTTAATTACATCCAAAATTTGAAATGTGTTGACAATCTGTGTCAACTTTAAATCAAAGAGCTCTGAGAGTTTCAGAAATGCAGTCGACTGCTACTCTTGTGGTAATAGTGATGATAATAGCTTCAGAAGAAGATAAGAAAATGATGTGTCGGCTGATTGTTGTACACATGTGTTCAGTTCGGGAATGCAGTGCACGTTTTCTAGACACATCCTAGGAAAACAAACAGATTGATTTGGTGTTGGGAAGGACATGATGATATTTGAAGTCTGATTGGGTCGGATCATTCTGAAGGAATTCTCATCCAAAACAAATGAGATTTTCCTCATCAGCACGGTGGTCTGTCCGACCCGTGAGGAAGAGGGTCTCAGGACATGAGTGTGAAGCCTGTTGAGGCACAGCAACTATTAAAAAAATAAAAATAAAACTGAACTGAATCTCATTTTCTCAGCATTTACAGGGATAAAACCCCCAAGAGCGGATGCAGATATTGTGTTAAGTTCATAATGAGGTCAGACTAAGATTTTGCTGCTCATGTGTAAAGTCCACTAGCAATTCATACCGTCATCACGACCAAGAAAATGTTTTGCATTGCGTCTCACAATCCAGGCAACACTTGGCACTCGCCGCTGGCCCCTCCCCTGAGATGACTCGGGGTCAGGGAGGATTTTCCACTGACACAAATTTCATGTTTGAATTCATCAACACTGAAATCAGGAAAACTGAAGCGTTTAATCCTTCTGCCGGGATTAAACAAACCTTTTCACTAAACCTGGTTTCTGGAACAGACCCCTGCTTGTATACATGTTTACTCATTAAACGTCGGGCGACTTGTGTGTCTGGGTGGAAGTTGTTCTACTCATATAGTGGATTTTCCTTCTAACAGGCGAGATAGACGTCGGATAGACGTTCACCTGGGCCCGTAAGTGCAGAGTCATCAACACTGGTGGTAAATATTTGATAATTTACTTCCATGTGTTCGTTTGATAAGTGGGGTTAAAGTATACTCTCATTCAGGATATTGAGCAACCTGATTGAAGGTATCATAACACAAGTTTCAGATTTAAGTGCCTTTGTATGAAAACCATGTTCAGTCTGTCTGGTTTTCTTCGGTTTAGGTCTTAACTTGTTTTTCATATTCTTGGTATATGTCCGTCTTGACAAAAAAAAAAAGAAAAAAGACTGACTGTTCTCCGTACGGACCTTTTGGGGTGTCTAAGATAGTCTGGTCACACTTTGATCTAGAAGTCCATCACAGGGCAGCATTGGCTCAGACGTCATACGTGTGCCATTTTTGGAACGAGCGTGGGATTTCTCGTGAAAGAATAACACTGTGCTGAACCAGTCCTTTCCCAGCCTGAGAGAGAAAAGCATTTGTCCTCGTTACTCGGCTGTCCAGGATTTGTTTTACATGTAAACAATTCATCTTTTCCAAGTCATTCACAAGCATCTTAACACCACAAAGCTGTTCTCAGAGAGAATAAACGTTGTCACACGGGAATGGGAGAGTGTATTTACCATAATCCCATACAGTTTATGTGTCTGGAGGTGATCTGTACTGTGGTTTCCCTCAGTAAAACCAGTGTCTCATCTTTCCTCCAGCTACATGTTCCTGCCTCCCACTTGTGTTGTCTCTCTTTCCGCCCTCCTCCCCTTCAGCTTTATCCGCGACAATCTCGTCTCTATTTTTGGCTCGCTTCTCAGTAGGGAACGGGACAGGATGAGGTCTGACAACCTTTATGGACAGTTATCTCGTTTAAGCTGGCCTCAGGCTCTATCCCCTTATAGCGTCCGTCAGACGCGGCAGGTCAGGTCTTATAGGTGGCTGACGTCATTAGTTCCTGCATTGCATCACTGACTGCTGTTATAACGATCCCTGTTGCCCTGGAAACTCAAGCAATGCGACTATGCTCAATAATCAGGTTAAAATTCTAAAGTGGTTTAGCTCATATGAGAAACCGCCTGGAGGTTTTTTTTCCCAACTTTCTGCCATCGCGATGTCCCGTACTGATTAAATTTACAACGTGGAGGACGTCTTATCACCTGCACCGGTATTTACAGTTAACTTCAGGACAAGGTCCACCGATTGGCCATATCCTTAGTGTCACCTCCCAGAATATGAAACAGACACATGTTAAACCCCAAAACATCTATCAGCTTAACTAAATAGTGCCGTGGTTGTTGTTTTTTTTTTTTCTTGCTGCAGGTATAACTTGGGGCAAGGTGGTCTCTATATATGCAGTAGCTGGCGCCCTCGCCATGGATTGCATCAGACAAGGCCATCCCAGAATGGTCCACATCATAGTGGACAGTCTGGGGCAGTTTGTCCGCAAGTACCTCGTTCACTGGCTGAAGAAACGGGGAGGATGGGTAAGTGACCACCGTCACTTCTGATTCCATATATTCCATATATCGTACGTCAGTTTCACACATTCACTCTATTCTCCTCTCTGTCAGTTTGCCTTTTTTTAGTGACTCATCTGTATAATAATTTATCTCAATCGATTGTCCTCATGCTCTTCATCCATGTTGTCATTCTGAAATTCAATCACTAATTTGCTATCGTGTTTGTGGGTCAGAGCTACGGTATGTTCCATTTCCTCAGTTAAAAGGTCAAGGAGCTCTATCCATACAGGTTTTAAAATGAAACAACAACCCTCTGATTTCAGTTCAGTGGTTTCACAGCCCACTAACCTGAGTGTAAAGGGTGAATAAAAATATGGAGACATGGGATCTACATTGACAAACATCAGACTAACCCTTTAAGTTACATTTTTAGTAATTTTTTAAATGTGTCTGATTTCATTTAAAGGGTGAAATCACAAAATGTGTGGTGAAGAAGGATCTCTACCCTGAAAACCACTGGCTCAGCACTTACATCGACTCCTTGAAGTATTTCCTGACGACCCTTTATGTCTACATCATGAAGGAACCGTGACACCCACCCCACCCTCCCCCCTCCCCAAGACAGGAGTCACAAGTCAGCATGAGATAGAAATATCAGACGTGTCCATAAAAGACGGAGTGGAGACTCGTTGGACCGAGCTGGATGGCCATCGACGAATGTTTCATCAGCATCATGTGTATTTTGGTGTGGGATGGGTACTCGTGTGATTATCCTTCATCCAAAGAGTAGTCACAGTGTTTAAAATGACCAAACACAGGGATGGAACGAGCTTGTGCCTCCACTTGTACAAACATTCACGCTGCATACATGATTGCAGTTAGCTGCCTTTTTTATTTTATTTTTGTTTTTTACAATAAAGTATGATGGCACTCTTTCCTGTTATAAATAGCCTCAAGCTTGATGCACACCAAAGGAGTCATGCAGGGGAACGCTGGGCTCAGCTGGCTGGGTTCAATTTTATTTCTGTTGTTTGTCTAATTAAAGCTGGATACCACTTGGTACCATCTGGCACCAAGTGCTTGCACTGATGGATTTAGTCTGGGCTGTTGTACTCAAACAAAGCACAAAGTGTCTCTTCAAAATCCAAATTTTGTGTGTGTGTGTATGTGTGTGTGTGAACTATCAGAACTGCATTCAAGATTTGTTTGTTTTGATTTGCAGAGAATTGAGGGTCTGTCATTT
>JBBMJM010135438.1:0-12067 GCA_037832705.1 Centriscus cristatus
GACCCTCCCCAGTGAGGGACGATACAACCTGGTGTTTGAAATGACCAGACTGGCCAAGTACTGGAAGGGAACAGAGACAACCCTCAGCTGGATTCACACTGCGACGGAATGACGTTCAAGTCATCCGTGTGTCGTCTTCTGTCTTAAAAACAGCTGGTTTCATGCCAAGTTCACACGCTCTCAGAGACCTGTTGTTTATGACGCTCCCGGAATGGGATCCATTGCATAACGCTCTGCAGAGCAGGGGCAATAAACGAATAATTCATGTTGCTGGCATTCCTGGAATTCACTTCATAAAAATCTGGTATTTTTTTTACACTTGACTGGCCAAAGTTAAATTCCACCATCTGTAAGAAACGACCCTCAAGCTCTACGGATCGAATTCTTTGAATTTCAAATTATTTGACCTTCAAGTGAAAGTAATACAGGCGAATCTTTCCATCACCGTTTCCACACCTGGATGTCCCACCTATTTTTTTATGACTTGCATTTTTCATTTCAGAACACCAAATCAGTTCATGGGATTTGGCAAAATCTGTTAAATTAAAATTTATCGAATGAAAATAATCCAGTTTGTTCCAAAATCATTTTGGTCGGATGGCTCATCGAGTCAATAAGAAAGGATCTATATGTTCTACATGTGCAACATCCGATCCGATCATAAAAAACTGCACTATCTCTGCTTTGAAATGTCTGATGTAAAACACCAAGTAATAGACTTTATTTAGGTGCAACCACTTTATTGCATGAACGATAAATGTACTTACAGTCTGTATAAAAAAATATAGAACAAGCTAAAGGCAAACAGCTGGCAGGGGGATGCTGAATTGTTTACAGGTCGGGGGGGGTGGGGGGTCAAGGCAAAGTCTCTTTACAACAGAGATTTTAAAGAAGCTGAAACGTTCAAGGGGGAAAGGCAAAACCTGGTCGATGAGTGGAAAAAAATAAGGTATTTATCCTTTTGCATATCTGTTGGGCACAAACCTGTAAACAACTGAAACAGAAACTGAATCATTTTAAAGTCTCCCCCGTTGTATAACATGTCAAATTGCATATTTGGAAAAACAAATTGTCTTGGAAGCTCTTAAAGAATATTATGTAATATAGTGTAAATTAGTTACTACAATACATGAAAATGAGGGTCAACAAGCAGTGATCCTCTGACAAACCAATCAGAAGAAATGACTGCAAGTGAGTGACACTTACACCACTCAACATAATTCAACAAATGAACAGCTTATAGCTCAACGGAAGTGGACATTTTCATGAAAAATGCCTAAAACGATTGGCTTCGGAACATGTGGCTCATTGGTTTTTGCGCCACATGAATCTTGGCCCAAACATCAGCTTCTCTCCCCATCCCAGCCTCAACATATTCTGTCCTCTAAGCATTCTGCATTTCCTTGCCGATCTTGTAGCTGAGGATCTTGCTCCAGTCGATCTTGGTGCGGGTGACCGGGAGCTGTCTGCGTAAGGCCTTGAATGTCGTGTCGGACATGGTCTGATAATTCTCACTGAGGGCCACCTGAAAAACAAGAGCACACGCCGCGCTGTTGGGACATATGGAAGTTGTTCACAGTAAGGTGAACTGCAGCCCTCTGCCCTGCGAGCTCCTCTCACACCATTTATCGCCTCTACTCTCCTGATACTTTGCTTGAAAAGCAAATATATTTTGTAAAAGGCTTTACACAAATGTAAGGAAGTGTAAGTTCTGCAGAAACACCACATTTGACCACCCACGCACCTGATATGCATTCTCTGCCTCCTCGATGATTTTCACAAGCTCCTTTGCAGTCTCGCTCTCGTTCTGTGAAAATGAGCTTTTGGGTTAATTCATCGACGCAAACATCCAAACTTCATATTAAACCTGCAATGATTCACCAATGAACCACATTTGGCCAAATGTTTAAAAAAATGTTAATTTTCTTATCCAACATAAAAAAAAAAAAATATTACTCTCCAACTTCCTACAAGGATCAAATACTCACAGTCACAGTCAGTGGTTCCTGCACATCTTTATGGCTGACCAACTGTACATTTCCGTCCTCGTAGTAATGTACCTGGTACAGACAAAACAAATGAAAACCAAAGACACAGTAAGCGCACAACTTCTGAACACACCTGTACTTTTAGGACTCCGACGAGCTGCGCTGTGGATTGTGAGATACTGAAATTCCATTCAGACCGGTACCGCCCGTTCCTGGACGCAAACGAAGTGAAAATCAAACACACGCACCCCAGAACACACCAACATAACCGTCACAGAAAAGTGACTTACTAAGCCTGGAATAAGATCATGTATCCTCCTACCAGAAGTTTTTAGGATCAAACAGATGACCCTCAATGCACACAATAATGGTCTGCTGGCCATCGATTGTTTTCCCGTAAACCTGAAGCAACAGACCAGGATGGAAGGGTGATTTACTGAGTCTCATGGTGGACATGGCAGCTGTTTTCCAGAATGAGAGTGATCTTACAGTGCAGACTCCACTTGGGTAGTGCTCCTTGACATAGGCCCTCACAGCAGAATCACAGGCATCTCTCCATGGCCACAGGGCGGCCTCCCCCTCATGGGGTTGGGGGTCACTGGCCTCCTTTCTCAAATGGTCATACTTGAAGGAGATCTTGTTGTGAGGATCAAAGAAGCGTCCATTGCCAAGGTCTCCATGCTCTGTTACCAGGACCTGCAGAGGAGGTATTTAGTAATAAACTAGTTATAAGAATATTTCCCTGTGTTATTATCTGAATAATGTGCACTGATACATGATGACATTTTGGTAAGCTAACAAAGGAGAAGAGTCTGGAAACTTGCCTGATCTTCATATCCGTCAATTTTAGCGAGCGAAAACTGATCCATGTTGTACTGGGCGAAGGCACTGGACAAAATTTAAAAAAGAAAAAAGAAAAAGAAAGAGGGAAGAACACATATGTAGCATCCTGAACATCACTGGATTGTTTTCTCACTGGATTGAAGCTTACTGAGAAGCGCCTTCTCTGAGAAGATTATCATTGTTGAGCAGTATCCGCACATCTGAGAAACAAATTCAGAACATGTTTATTATTTCATTGATCACATTAAACTCACACATGGGCTGAAGATTTTGTTCCAGCTCACCATTGAAGACCTCAAAAAACTCTCCCGGGGGAGCGTGGAGCACAAAATTCGCTGCAATACGAACCTTGACACAGATCAAACATGAAAAAAAAAAAAGTATCAGTGAGAAAACGACTATGAAGCATCAGATGTGATGAAACTCAAAGCAATCGTATTCTCGTCATTGCTGGGGATGTCCACAATAACTGCAACAGGCCACCAGGGTGAAGCAGAGCGCAACCGGCCATGTTGGCCTGCAGTGTTGTTCACCCAATTTTTGCCACTCCTTAAATAGTTCGCAGCATATGATGCCTGGGGCTTTTTTTTTAAGCAGTCAGTATGCATATGCAATCAGGTGCTGTAAGGGCAAGTGTAGTCTCACTCCTCCATGATGTCAGATATTGCTGAGTTGTGCGCCAGTAAGGAGCGCGTGTTACTATTGTTCCTGAGGAAGTTACAGCTTCTTTTTCCCCCCGTCAGATATTTACGATCGTAACAGCTTTCGCCGTTCACGTGCCAGTGACGGCGTCTGTCACGCACAGTATTATTGAGGCTTTGAGTGGCAGCTGACATGACCTACAAACCAACTGTCCAGATGAGAGGGGAGAGGAGCAATACTATGTGTAACCTCATTTAACACTCATCCATTGGCCACTGAGATATGGTCAGAGGATGTTTAGCCAGTGAATAGTCACTGGCTAAACATCCTCTGTCAATAATACGTAATTTGTCAGTCACATTACATTTTATCGACGAATCCTGTTTAAGCAGAGGATGTTGCTGGCCACACCACAGACTTCTGGAATGCACTAAAGTGTTATTTTCAACGTGTCGCAGCATGATGGAGGGGGAACAACCCCACTTCGAGCAGGACGACTATGTTCTGTGAGTCTACCGGCAAAAGAACACATCCAAACTATAATTCTAAGCAGTTATAGTAGCACTAGACACCAGCTTAAGCCGCGGATAATTTAGTACCTTTAGTACCGGTTCAGCCATGTGAATAAAGTTGAGAGTAAACTGGGCGTGGGTGGTGGATATGTTGTCATTCTAAGGCTAAACCTAAATACAAGCAGTAGCTGCACAGCTAATCACACAGTAGACAGCTAATCACTTCAAATTATTATATAGCCAGACTCACATGGAAGCACACTTACTGTTCCTATAGAACCCGGGTCATGTCAGTTAGTTGTCATATTCTGCAGTTGTACACAGGAACATGCCCGATGCAACTGTCAAACCCTGTTTTAGCTAAGCTAGCTTCTCCGCCAAAGGCAGCAGGGTACGCGTATTACAATTATTTTTTCCAATGCTGAATTACTTTCTATTATCCAGTTCCAGTTTCAATTTAGACATCAATACCTTCTCGTCGTCGCTGACCTCGTCGTAATCTGCCATCTTGGATAAGTGAAGCGTTGACAAAAGCGCCTGCCTATCCGTGTGTGTGCTATCCAGGTTTGTGACTCCTCCCAGCACAATCACGATCGGGTCGGGGGAAAATACCAATATGAAGGTTTTCTTGAATTATACATTAAATGTAATTAATCAATCAATCAATTAATAGAAAATATAATTTACATTTACAACATTTTCAACTCCGCCCCCGCCCCTCTCTGTTTGTGTCTCTCTTCCACTGCCCCTCTCTGTCTCGTTCTCTGAACGGGGATTGAGAGAAAACGGCGCAATTAATTTCCCCCCTCCCGCGATCTTGGAACCTCTGATCAGCAAAAATGTCACCTTTGTCTAATTTTCTCGCTAGAGGGCCCAGGAAGTAGCTAAAATAGCGACAAAGTCGCTAAATTGGCAACACAGCTAAGACACATTATTGAATTGACCTGAGGAGGGCAGCAATGTGCCATATTGAGTCTGCGCTACCGGAAATCCTCCGGTATACACGAGAAGAAGACGGAGAGCGTTTCTTTAGAACACATCAAAATATTCGCGACCTGCCTGTGGCCTTGAGCGACGAAAACAGATACATTTATCATTGAAGGTGAGTAGCGAGTGCCCTACTGTCTCGAGCATACGAAACGCCGGGGTAGTGTATCCGTGGATGCAGTTGTTCAACCATAAGAACGTCTGTGTTGGATTGGAGGCGAAGCGAAGCGGCTAACGGCTAATGTAGCTACTCGGTAACAGCACAACTGACTCGCGCTCAAATGATTTAAGTCCAGCGATGGGAATATCAAAATAAAGTAATATGTAAATGCGTATTTTTGAAGCTAGTCTGCCCTTTGATATCAGTCTTTGTTTAATTGGGCCATGCAATTTTCAATGTTCAATGACTCGCGTTCGGGTCGTGTACTCCACGTTGGAATTGCAATCGGAATTGTATTCTTATATACATAATGCCATGATTCCGCCACATGCAGTGACGTGCGGTCAGGGGAGGTGCCTGTCGTCATGGCAAAAAAAGTGTACATAAATAAATATTCATATTTTCCAATGATCTGTGTTAAAAATACATTTACAGTATGACTACACGTTCTGACATTGAGTAAAAATTTGAGTAAAAATCGCCGAATTTGAGTTTTTCCGATTAAATCCAGGGCACAAACACCGGGTGAGGCACCGGCGAACTGTGCCTCACTCGCAGCTGCATTATCCAATACAATTTGGGTTTGCATGACGCGTATCAGTTTCTGTTCCTCAGCATATATCGCCAAACATGAACTTAACAGAACTATTAGTTATACACCATGACTTTCTGCAGTCTGTGTAATGTCTTTTATATATGTGTGAGAGAACTATTCGTGATGATCGCGCGATAAAACGCAGAGAAAAGTCGGCAGGCGAGGCAGGCAGTTACTGTGCCTCAGCTCAAGGGGGCGTAGGCGAGCTGACAGACGCCTTCTCGCTGCAGTGTTGCTTCAACAGAGGAAATCCAAAGTCGGCGCCAAGCTAAAGCTAGTAGGTCAAAGAACACGGGCTATTTTATGCTCTGTCTGATCCGTCGCATTGTTGAGGGTTGTTTTTCAAGACTTAGGCATTTCACAAAACTGGATTTTGGCCCAAACAGAAGGTGATAAGTGAAGGAAGACCAACGCTAGAGCTCAAAGATTTGATTCAAACTACGAGGCTAAGGTAAGACCACAAATGGGTTTAAGTGTGTTTGTTTTTTTAAGATGGGGGTGATTCAGAAAAAAAGTATTTGAATACATTTTTGGCCTTAAAGAATTATTCTTTTTTTTCCTTATCATTTCATCAAAATTTATCAAAGCACCAGAATGTGTTACATGTTTACTGTCAAAATTAAATTTGTGCTGCACACATCTCTGTACTTTGATTTGTTTACAGTATATATTAATTACTTAAAGCACAAGACGGGTGCTCTATCATAGCCGTGAAAGATGTGTTGGTCTGTGACTGTAATTGACAGAGGAATGCTGATGGGATATCAGTAGTTTCATGCTGTTGGCTGTATAGTGAAATAAGATGCTTTTTTTCAGTTCTTAAAATCGTAAATCTGACTCTTGAGGAGTCAGTGCCTCACCAGCCATGAACCTCACCGCACGTCACTGACCACATGTGACAGTTTATAATTGCACAGACATGATTTGGGTGCATTCTCTCCTCCTGAGGCAGTCTTTTGTTGAAAGCCCAGTGTGGCCACGTGTGCGTTCGGCAAGTTGAAGAACACTCAAATCAGTTCTTGTGCGAGTGACGGATCGTTTCCAAGAAATGTTTTTTCTTCCTTTTTTCAGACGTTTTGTAAATTGCTTGGCAATAACACTGATCATCCAGGGTCAACTTAAGGTATGTGCGAAGTTTCTACCCAAATTAAAAATGCGCTGAAATACTTATCTTTTTCATTTGTATGTCATACTCTCCCTCGGTACTGGTTTATATACTTTTGCATTTTGCAAACCTGGAGTGTGAAGACACTTTGGAAGGCGCTTTGGCGCGATTTTTTTAAAGAAACCTTAATGCTCGTCATTTTCAGAGGGATTCCAAGCCCACTATTTAATTTCATCAATGTGATTTTTCGACGAGACATTTTCATTTCAACTTGGAAGGAAGAGGACGCTGTAAACACGGTCTGCGACTGGTGCGCTTTCGGATTTTATCCTGGGATCAACCTGTCGAAAAACCCTCTGAGATGCATGATTTGACAGAAATTCACTTCATTGGAGGATTGAATGTGAAATTTTTCTTTTAAATGCGATGTAAATAACACCTGGGACTATTCACCTCCTTCTTTATTGAAGTTCTGGAGTTTAATTTTCATACCATTTGTCCTGCTTCATGTGAGAGATGCAGCAAAATTTTCAGATTCTGTGTTTGTGTGAAGTTTTTGGCTTCAGTTTTTGAACCACAAAACATTTTTCTCTGTCTTTCATGTTGAAATAACTAGCAAGGAACTCACTTAACGTTAAGTAGTTTTAGTTTGTCTTGACCTGATCGTAAGATTTATTCATGTCCGTACTGGGACAACTTTTCGTGCTCCATGGTCTCTGCCCTTGTAGCTCAGTTTGCTCCACACTTCTCCACTTTTTACTTCGTTTATGTAGCCAGACTACAAATGTTAATTTTTGCTTTCCCTGTTGGATTTCAAGGTTTGAAATTTTTAATGAAATGACATTGAATCCAAAATTGTACATGTGAGGTCCTTTACACCAACATTTGATACTAATTGTTTTACAAATTGGGTGAATTGTCACAATTGTAATTTTCAGATTAGCTGGGCCATTTTGACCAAAGTGAACACTTCATCTGGGTTCCTGCCACAAATTACATAATTGTTAAGACCTGTCCAAAGCTTTAAATGTCATCAAAAATTTGCCGAAATTGCACATGGTAATGTGCGTTTTTTGGAATTCTCCATTTTGCTGCACAATTTTGCTGTATCTTTTTGCTACAATCCATGGTCAAGTGCAGAAGAGCACCAGATGAATGCAATGTGCTTTCAAAATTGCAATTTTATTAATGCATCACTTATGTTTTCATAACACAGAATACACCATTTCATCTGCCATATTTATTTAGATTTTAGGCATGTGGTACAATTTTAAAAAGAAAAAAACAGCTTCCTCATTGGAATTTTGTGAAACTTGATGTGATTTTTGTCATTATTGCTCCACTAAAATTTTAAGTCCTTCCGAGGAATTTGATCTCTTCTATTCACTCACAGGATCGTGGACGGACACTAAAAGACACTTTTTAATAAGTGAAAACAAATTTCAAGCATTTGAAAAAGAATCCAGTAATCCTTGGCGTTGAGTCATGTCTCGCCGAAGAAGCCGCAGTGCATCCCCGGGCCGGTATTCTCGCTCCTGTAGCAGTAACGACCCACGAGATTTGGAGCGGAGGATTTTTGTTGGGAATTTGCCGACATCGGACATGGAAAAGAAGGATTTGGAAGAGCTGTTCAGCCCCTATGGAAAGATAGTCGGTCAGTAAACACAACATTAAAAGCTTCAGTTTAACCCCATGACTTATATTTGAATCGATCAGGTTTCCCTTCAGTGTCACATTGGGTAGCTTTGTCGTTTAATACAAGGTTTGCACATGACCTACGAGTCTGTAATATTTGTAATGATAGTCCTAATGTTTGTTTTTATTCATACATGGGTAGGTATCCAGTGCTTGTCATATCTGAAGTTGTACCACTTAAAATGTTCCTCTTTCAGGCGTGTCCATGTTTCGTGGGTTTGGATTTGTGCAATTTGAACGCATTGAGGAAGCCGAAGCTGCAAAGGCGGCCCAAAAGGGTCGAATATATAAAAGTTATAAAATAGGTAAGCCTTACCTGCAGTAGGTTGGATTGTTTGGCTAAAGGATTTTTTGCTTTACTGCAAGAACCATGTATATGGAAAACAAAGCCAATGAATTAAACATCCTGAAGGTAACAAAGACCGGGTCTGAATGTGAATGGTGAGAATCTTTTTAAAGTGGCAGCACAGAAAAGGAAGCTAATACCGCATGTCAGAGTGCAGGTAACCACAGTTTTTCCAGTTAATAACTTTTCAAAGACCCAAAGTCGCTTATGGGGGTGTGGGGGCGAAGGCTTGGGAGAAGAAGTAGGTTTTCAGGCGGGATTTGAATATGGGGAGTGGGGGAGAGGGTTCAAGAGTAGGGGTGGTGCTTGTGAGAAGGCTCTGTTGTCGAAGCGTTTTGATGATTGTGTAGTGGTGAGGGTTGAGGAGGTCAGACGGGGGGTAGACAGTTTAAAGCTTTGAAGGTGAGGATTATTTTGAAGCAGATGTTTGATGGGGAGCTAGGAGGGATGTGTGCACGGGACTGGGTGAGAGTAAGCACAGGCAGGCAGCAGATTTTGGGACCAATTGGAGTTTATGGAGGGAGTGGGACGAGATGGAAGAGGAAGGAGGCACAGTAGTCGAGACAGGAGGAGATAAGGGATGTAGGGTTTCAGCAGCAGAGCGGGGTAGGCAGTGACAGTTCAGGAGAGTATTCATGTGCTGCACAGGAACATAAATGGGGTCCGTACATTTCTCCACATCTATCAAATTATTAGTGTTGATGACTTTCTGACCTCAACCTGACAAGTTGGCATCTTACAAAGCAAATAAACAGTTTCATTATTAAATTCTGACAAAGCCTGAATGTTGAGTTTGTTTTCTTTTCTTTTTTTTTTCCCATTTCTCCAAACCATCTCGGTCTTTCCTTCAAAACGAATGCGCGGGCGCCAACGCTGAAACCAGAACGTGAAAATCGAATTTGCGCTTTGAAAGATTTGGAGTTGGACTTTCAAGAATTCGTATTCCAACCGAACTCAATCGGCCGGATTTTGCAACTCAATTTGCTGTATTTTCACTTCTCGACCAGTTTGGATTTTCAAGCTTGGGACAACGGATCCGACTTTCGTTTCGTGGATCGTGGAAGTGTTTGACGCAGCCCCTCCGTTCTGCGTGAACACACAAGCTGAATTACATGTCATTGTTTTGTTCAACGTTTGGATTGATTTATTTGCAGATGTAAATATGGCAGTGGAGCGACGGCAAGCTAAACCTCAATCCCAGCAGAGCCCTCCACGAAGGTAAAGTAATGCGAAATGGGTGTGAAGATGTACCATCACCTCTGCGGGGCCGGTAAAAGAACCAAACGTATTTCACGGTTTCCTCAACTGCCGTTTCCATTCGGGGCGGACACGGCTCGATCAGAGCTGCCATACGTTTAGGTTTCTTATGGGAGTTGACGTTTTCAGATGTGTTGAAATAAAGAAGAGAGCAGAATTTTAAGTGTCTTTCTCTCCAAAAGCCTTGTGGCGTCTCACCACTGGTGTTGTTTTTTTTTTCCCCCCTTCATTAATTCCTGGATTCCACCTTAAATCTTCAAAACGACCCATCCGATGCTGCGTTCACCCTGCCCCGTGTGTCGGGCAGGTTAATGCTAAACATGTACGGTACACCGATAAAACGTACAGCACCCTCGAACACGTGTTAAACACTTTTCATTGGAGGTCAGCTCCAGGAGAAATAAACTGGAATTTTGAAATGTTCTGCACATTTTCTGTTGTGTTCAAACTGTTTCCTTCATATTTTCACTTCAAGTTGCTGACACCATAGTGTTTAAAAACGACCAGTGTGTTTGGTATAACGGTCTGGAACGGCCGCACATACAAGACAAAGGTATCGTGCAGGTTTTTTTTTTTTTTTTAGGAAGACAAGACGCTGTCTTGAGCCACGTTGTTCTCCAAGACATCACATTTTCAATTTAAACCATTTATACGGAGACGACTCCCGACTTGAGACGACTTGATGACTGCCGAGGTCGATGGACTTCAGTACTCCAAAAGTCTTCCTCAGTGGAAATGCAACCTGCTTGAATCTGCGTTCGTGACGTGTCCTTTACTAACGTTTGTTAAAACGTACCTCTTCTGTCCTGAATGCGACAGAAGCCTGTGTCCTGATCCGCATTTCAAATGTCAAAACCCTTTTCTTCTTTTTTTTCAGATTTTGCATTGACAGAATGCGGCTTGGTTTGGCCTAAACGTAGCTTTACGCTACTTGAGATAAATGTTTAAATGAAACTTAATTTTACAAGCAAAAAAGGTGCGTATTTCAGAGTGGGATTGCTGCTTAAAGATCGAATCATTGACAAATTTTTCCGTACACGGACCGCCAGACTCTCTTCAAAGGTCGTCGTTAAAAGTCGCCTAAAGTCTCTTCTTGGCTTGAACCCGAGTTCCCTTTCAGACGGTGATCGCGGCTTTCTGTTGTGCAACTTTCGCACGTTGACTTTCAAATGACCTTGTTGTCCGTCAGCCTTTTATCAGCAGATGTGGGCCGAAGTTCCTATTTCATTGGAAGCCTGACCACAAACCTTCCCCCCCAATAATTGCTGACTCTTCTCTCAGGGTCTCGTATGGCAGTTATGGAGACGGCAAAGAGCCCCGGCCTCGTTCGCGTTCACCTGCCTATAGTCGGGAAGGCCGGGAGTCCCGCGACAGCCGTGAAGGGAGGGAGTCGAGGTCAAGTGGCCACTCTCGTGACCATGACCGTTACCGTGGCTCCGAGAGCAGAGACAAGGACCCCAGAGGTGACCCACGGGAGCCTCCATACAGGTACCTGCTTAGCACATCAGCTGGAACCTTGTGAAGAGAACCCCAGCAGGTTTTCGAACAACTCTAACCGGACCGTCTTCCACCCAGCAGAGAGGACTACGACCGATACTACCGGGGAAGTGCTCCAGAGGACTATTACAGCAAAAGGAGGGAGGAGCCCTACAGGGACACGTATAGAGATCCCTGGAATGGACGCCGGGAGTCTGAAGGTATGTATGTGTGTCGTGAATGAAATCATCTGGCACATAGTTAGAAGTAGTGCTGGGCGGTAGATCGGTTCATACCCAATACCGGAATTTTTTTCATATATGATTTTTTTCAACCCTTTACCTTTTTTTCCAAGTGCGAAACAAGTAGAAGTTCTACTCTGTCAATATCCGGCTGGGTTAAATCGTAGGCAACTGGACTTCTGGTTTGCTTGAAGACGTTTCGCCACTCATCCGAGAAGC
>JBBMJM010135448.1:0-12066 GCA_037832705.1 Centriscus cristatus
CGTGTGTGTGTGTGTGTGTGTGTGTGATCCATGAACAAACAGGATGAGGTGGGCCTCAAACCTTCCGCTCTTCTGTCATAAACACTTTTCGTTTGCCCTCATACACGCACATCACACACACACATACACACACTCTCCCCACCCCCAATAACCCAGTTGTATCACTCTACAGAACATATTTCCTTCAGTGTGGTGAGGTCATGGTTGCTGTTTCATAATGTTTGTGCAGGAGGCCAATGTGTGTGTGTGTGTGTGTGTGTGTGTGTGCGCGTGTGTGTGTGTGTGTGTGTGCAGGTGCCCCATGTGGAGCTGACCCTCTCAGAGCTCCAGGAAATGGCCACAAGACAACAACAACAAATAGAGGCTCAACAACAGATGTTAGTTGCAAAGGTAACTTTTGCATGCACACACACACACACACACTCACTCACAGGATGGATCATCAGATCGTGTAAGATTGTGTGTGTGTGTGTGTGTGTGTGTGTGTGTGTGTGCAGTGATTTCCCTTCTAACAGAAACAGGGAGACAGACAGGAAGTGAGGCAGCTGCTGGGACTCTCCAGCCAATCAGGATGCAGTATTTGACTGTGTGCATCCAGTCTCTTTTTCTCGTTGCTGTTGTGTCAGTTTCCATCATCTGAGACCGAACGTCCATGCTGCTGCCGCCATCACAGACTGCTCTTACGTAATGTGTCACTGTTTGTGTGTGTGTGTTGCTGCTGATGGCTGGCTGATTGCCAACATTCCATTCCCTGTGTGTGTGTGTGTGTGTGTGTGTGTGTTTGAAACACAGATATACTGGGCCTCATGCCAACTGCACACTGACGGCTGTGTGTGTGTGTGTGTGTGTGTGTGTGTGTGTGTGAGAGAGAGAGAGAGACAGTGCTGTCATGCTGACCTGCAAAGCTGATCAGTGGAACGAAGCATCCTGATTGGTCGACAGCAGACACATGATGGGTTCACACCTAAACAGAGCACTCTGAGAAACATGGTGTCATCTGTTGTTCATTCGCCCCCTACTGGTCTGCAGCACTGATGTGGGATGGTGATGGTGATGATGATGATGGTGGTGGTGATGATGATGGTGATGTGTGTTGTCCTGAATATGTTTTGTTTGTTTTCAGGAGCAGAGGCTGAGGTTCCTTCAGCAGGGCGTCATGTGCAACCAGGTTCAGACACAGGTGTGTGTGTGTGTGTGTGTGTGTGTGTGTGGTGTGCGTGTGCGTGTGCACATCATCAGCGGCTTCATGATGTTATTTCTAAATTACAATTCCAGTTCTATCAGTAACCTGTCACTCAAAATCGTGATGTTTTTGCAAATGTTGCCATGGCGACACAGAGTGCCAGGTGCAGCCGAGTCACTCGTTCATTTGGTTCTTTAAAACTCTTCATATCTTCATACAAACGAAATGTTCACATCAGTAAACACTCAACAAACACAAGTAAACCTGTTACACATCGGACACACGTGACGTAAACTTCACATGCACACTGACTCACTCTGACTCCCCACACACGGCTTTCTTCTTGCTGTGGCTTCAGAGTGAAGCCGAGAAGCTGCAGCGGTTGAAGGAGCGAGTGGAGACGCAGGAAGCGAAGCTGAAAAAGATCCGTGCCATGAGAGGACAGGTGGACTACAGCAAACTGATCAACGGGAACCTGTGTAAGGCGTCCACACCTTCACACAACGGTTCTCACACACCATCTGCCAACTCATGTGTCTCCCTTGCTTCCAGCGGCGGAGATCAACCACGTCAGCAGCCTGTTCCAGGAGAAGCAGGCGGAGCTGCAGACCGCCGTCATCCGCGTCGACCAGGTGAAGCTGGGACGGGTGGAGGTTTTCTGCTGCTCCTGTGCCCTGTCGTGACCCATGTTCTTCAAACGCCACCAGCTCACTCAGCAGCTGGAGGACCTGCGCAGAGGACACCTCCAGCAGGGGGCGCCCAACAGATCACCAGGCTCAGCTGCTGGTCCCAAGGGACCCACTCTGACGGGACCGGCAGCGCTGGAGCTGAGGAAGCTCTACCAGGAGCTGCAGGTCAGATCCAGTCCAGACCAGACGTTCCAGCAGCAGCGGTTTGAACGGTCCCGTTGCTCCTGGTCAGGTTTCGACGTTCCAGAAGATTCTACCTGTTCAGTCCGATGACGGTTCAGAAGGTCGCTAACGTTCTGACCCATCAGCTGATGACGCGTTCCCACGGGGGGTCGTGTCTGTGTCTGGGTGTCGTATCCAGCCACAAACATGCTAACAAACATGCTAACTGTTGGAACAAGTATGAGGAGGACACTGATGAATCCTCGAGAACAAAACCGTGTCTTCACAGCATTAGCTTGACATGCTATGCTAACAAAGCCGCAGAGAAACACCTGAGGTCGTGTTGAGGACAGCATGGGTTTGTTGGTCTGTTCCACTTCACGGCACGTTGCGCCGCACCTGTTGCCATGGTAACAGTAATTTATATGAGGCGTCAATGAACAGTTGTAGCTCGGTGCTTCAGTGAACTGGACTGTTGCCGGAACGTTCTGTAGAAAGTGGAATCTTTGGTTTGGACTAGACTCTAAAGGTTTCCTACCATAAGAGGTTCCAGGTGATTGACAAACAAAACACCGGACCTCAAGCCCCACCCACTCACATACGGGCGCACCCCATGACACATAGACTGCACATCAGAGATGGAGATGAGAAGTCCCTGTGATTTCAGGCTCGAAACCGTCACAACCTGGAGCAGAGCAGCAGGTTGGTCCACAGCAAGGAGCTGCTGAACAAGAGGAACGCTCAGGTGACCGCCATGGACCAACGGATCGGAGACCTGCGGGAACGACTGCAGAAGAAGAGAGCGGAGGTACGAGACCCGACTCCAGTGTCGGAGGTTTTTCACACCTGATCCCTCTGATCTGGATCAGATCATGTAGATTGGCGGTGACAGGGACAGAAGGCTGCCACCTGCTGGTCAGTTTGCAGAACGACGTGTGTCTGATCAGCTGATCAGTGGCTGGTGTTTCAGGTTGATCCTGTCAGTGGCCCATTGGGCTCTAGGTTCTGTGGGTGGTGGTGGGGGGGGTGAACCTGTCAGTTAACCTGATTTCTTCCCTGGGGCCGTCCAGCTAAGTCGTGGGAATGAAGGCCCGCCCCCCCCGCAGATATCCTCCTGTCCTGCTGGTGGAGTGTCGGGTCGGGTGGCGGCCGTCTGCCCCTACATCCAGGTTCCTGAGCCGCCGCCCAAACCAGCCCCCCTCAGCCACGTGCGCTCGCGGTCAGGTGAGGACGAATGCCTGTGTGTGTCTGTTCGTTCATTCTACTGTTCTCTAACTGTCTGCTCTTCTCCTCCCCGCCCCCGTCTACCCCGCCTACCCCACCTACCGTCCTCTAACGCTCCTCATTGTGTGATGTCATCATGATGTCATCATATTGACACTGTCCTTTCCCGCCACCCGTTCCTGTCGTCGTCCTGCTGATGCTGCGTTGTTGTTGTTGTTGTTGTTGTGCTTGTGGGCGGGGCCACGCAGAGGAGGACAGGAAATCTGCCGACAAATGGAAAGAGTCCGATTTAGACATCGTCCTTTCAGAGCCCACTGACACGCAGGAGGGACATGTGCCCCCCCCAGGGGGACGCAGAAACAACAGTGAGTGTGGACAGAGACGCTTGGACGAGCTGAATGATCAGTCCACCAGAGTGGGGTCACAGTTCAAAGGTCATGACAGTTAATAGACACATTATTGTTAGTTCTCTGTCCAAATGGGGCGGAGCTTCTCCATCTGCAGTCGCCGTAAGAAGGTCCTCTTCTTCTTCTTCTTCTCCTTCTGTTTGTCCGTCTTCTGCTGATCAGCCATGTCGGTGGTCCCAGGCTGTCTCCGTCTCTGTGTCCCTCTGACTTGTGTCTCTGTCGTCTCACAGCGAATGAAGCGTCCTGGCCGAGTGCCTACGACCAGCGGCCCGACAGTTCAGAGCAGGTTTGTTCGTCCCTCCTGGGCGTGTCCCTCCTGGGCGTGTCCTCAGCGGTCTCAGACTCTGTGTCTCTGCAGCTCGTCTCCGGGTACGGGACGTATCCCAGCGTGTCCCACCAGGCAGCAGGACGTCAGCTGTCCAGCAGCTCTCTGCCCCGCTCCGCCCCCGGGACACTGGGCTGGCCCCGAGCCGCTCACAGCTCCTCGCCCTCACCGTCCCCGTCTCCACAACAACTTCAGCAGCGTGTCCTCGTCCCTGGGACGTCAAACTCAGGTGTGGACAGAACGAGTTTGACAGCGTCTGAATGGACAGAAGACGTCCACTGACGTTACCTCTGCCCTCCGTCCCCCTCAGGCTCTGCCAGCGTCCCTCAGACGGAGCGGACCGACCCCCCCCCGGCCGTGGCCGTGCGCCCATATGTCCCCGACCCCCCGTCCAGACCTCAGTCCCCCAGAAAAGGTCCAGCCACCATGAACAGCAGCTCCATCTACAGCGTGTATCTGCAGCAGGCCAAGAGCTGCGGGACGCCGAGGACGTCGGTCAGAGCAGGTACGTCCTTCTACGTCCACCTGGTCTGGAGCCACCGGCGTTTGTCCCCTCGTCTGACACGTGTCCTCTCCCTCCACAGTTTATGGTAAACCCGTCCTCCCCTCGTCCACCTCTCCATCACCTGTTCCTTTCCTCCAGGGAGGAGGGATGAGAGGGGAGGACGGAGGAGACAGCAGCGATGGACACATTGTCCCTCCGCCCAGCGTGGACAGCATCCCCCGTCCCCTCAGCCCCACCAAGCTGACCCCCGTCGGTACGGACAGGACACGCTCACCCTCGCACTGGATCCCCCATTCATCCATTCACCACTGACCCACCCACCATCCACTCATTCATCATCCCTTCATCTGGACGGCTGATCTACACATTCATTTACATATTAACTCCGCCCCCAGCTCACTCTCAGCTGCGTTACCAGAGCGACGTCGACCTGGAGCTTCTGCGCCGTCGTCTTAGCAACGCACCGCGGCCACTGAAGAAACGCAGTTCGATCACCGAACCTGAGGGGCCCCAGGGGCCCAACATCCAGAAGCTACTGTACCAGAGGTCCACCACGCACGCACACACACACACACACACACACACACACACACACACTAAATGTGAACTTCCTCTCTGCAGGTTCAACACTCTGGCGGGGGGCATGGAGGGGGCCTCAGGTAGGATTGTGTGTGTGTGTGTGTGTGTGTGTGTGTGTGTTGAAGACTATGTGTTTCCTCAGGGACCACCTTCTACCAGCCCGACTGTCCTCTGCTGGACGGGGACATCGTCCCTCCGTCCAATGGGAACCCAGAGGACAAATGTCCAGCGCCAGCGGAGGCTGAAGGTCCCGACCTCACCCTGGATGCCTGTCGCTCATCCCCTCCGTCGGTCGCCACGGAAACACTGGCTGCGACCCCAGCACCAGGAGATGGCTCAGATGTGTGTGCGCCCCTCACACCCCCCCCACCCGAGCATCAAGAGGATCAGAACAACAACACCCATACAGGCTCCAGCCCCTCCCACAGCAGCACAGACCACGCCCCCCCATCACCATCACCTCCTGCTGCACCTTCATGTCCTCAGGTGGGTGTCCACTGGAGGTCCACAGGAGGACAGCTGATGGCGGTCGTCTTGTCTGTCCCTCCCCCTGCAGGTGAAGCGGACCAATCTGAAGAAGCCGTCCTCAGAGAGGACAGGTCACAGTCTGCGGGTCAAGTTCAACCCTCTGTCTCTGCTGCTGGACGCGTCTTTGGAGGGCGAGTTTGACCTGGTGCAGAGGATCATCTACGAGGTAGGGGACGGGAGGACGGGAGCGAGATGGGGAGGGGACAGACCGCTGATCTCAGGTGCGTCCCTCCGTCCCCAGGTGGACAACCCCAGCCTGCCCAATGACGAAGGCATCACTCCTCTTCACAACGCCGTGTGCGCCGGACACCACCACATCGTCCGCTTCCTGCTGGACTTCGGCGTGAACGTGAACGCGGCCGACAGCGACGGCTGGTCAGTGTCCTCGGCCGGAGACCACCCAGAGCACACGTATCTTCTTCTGTGTCTAACGCAGTGTCCGCCCCCCAGGACGCCGCTGCACTGCGCCGCATCCTGTAACAGCGTCCAGCTCTGTAAGCTGCTGGTGGAGTCGGGGGCGGCGGTCTTCGCCACCACCATCAGTGACGTGGAAACGGCAGCGGACAAGTGTGAGGAGATGGAGGACGGCTTCACGCAGTGCTCGCAGTTCCTCTACGGTAGGTGGTCGCCGGGGAGATGCGGCAGTTGCCGGGGAGACGAGGCGGTGACGTCTGTGCTCCTGTCCATCAGGTGTCCAGCAGAAGCTGGGCGTGATGAACCGAGGGGTGGTGTCGGCACTGTGGGACTACGCCGCCCAGCAGCCCGATGAACTCTCCTTCAGTGAGGGCGACGCGCTCACTGTGCTGCGTCGCCATGACGACACTGAGACAGAGTGGTGGTGGGCGCGGCTCAACGAGCATGAGGGTTACGTCCCCAGAAACCTGCTGGGGGTGAGGGTCATACGACACAAGTGATCGAGGCTAATTCATTGTCCTATTGTCTGTTGTCTCTGGCTCCTCCTCCGTAGACAAACCTCCAATCAGAGCGAGGGGGTGTGTCTGTCTTATTTGAAACTCGTTTGGGCTGCTGTCTGTTGCCATGGTGATGCAGTCTGTCATGTCTTTAACTCTTTAACAGCGGCCCAAGTTGCTGTCATTACGGTAATGACTCACCAGTTTCCAGCATCAGAGAGAATGGGATTACTGTAATGACAGCCACATGGCTGTCAACTTTCAGGACCTTTTGGGCTGGTGTCAGTCTGTTGGTTGCCATAGCAGCAGAGTCTGTCATTTCTTTGAAGTACCAACTGTTTGGAGAAACTGCTGACTCATCCCCTCCTCCCCCAGCTGTATCCTCGGATCAAACCTCGCCAACGCTCACTGGCGTGAAGGAGGAGCCCTGGCTGAACGGACGGGATGGACGAGGGGGCGGGGTCAGAGGACAGAGCCTTGCACGCATGCACATGCACACATGTTTCATTGTAAAAACGGACATGTGAATGTTTGTGGACGTTGAGTCTTCGTTGGCCATCGGACGCTCGTCAGCTCAACCAGCAGAGGGAAGATGAACGAGTGAGAGTAGGTCAGGAGGCGTGGTGTTTGCAGGTGAGACGTTCAGGTGAACTGGGATCAGGACGGTGTTTGCAGCTGAGACGTTCAGGTGAACTGGGATCAGGACGGTGTTTGCAGGTGAGACGGAACACAAACGTCTGTGAACGTGTGAGTTTGAGGGACGGTAGTGATTCGTTCACCACAGACATGAACGTACCGATGCGCCACAAGCTTCTGTGTGATTTTTTACCATGTCCCCATCAGCATTGTGACCTTTGACACGAGGTTTCCACAACTATAAATTCCACGTACTGAGTGTGTGTGTGTGTGTGTGTGAAAGTGTCTAAATAAAGAATATGTAATCCCGAATGTTTTTCACTGATGATTACTGATTATTATATTCATACATTTCTAAAGGGCCAATTAATAATAAGAATGTTTTTCAGTAGATCCATTCAGAATGTTCAACATTTATATAGATGCATCATATACAAACAGTTTGGTTTTCAGTAGTTAGAATCATCAATATAAAAAGAAACACGTGAAATATATGAATCAATAATGAAACATCAACCTTGTGACTGACGATGATGAAACTGAGTTTTATGAGTCTGCTCAGGTGACGAACTCTGGACTTTGACTTGTTTGGTTCTTCGGGTCATGTGAGTGTCTGAGAACGTCCGTTCGCACCAGCTAACGAGCCGTCTCCGTCCGACCTGCAGCTCGTCGGTGGGACGTTCAGCTGATGATTCGTTTTCGTCATTTCATCGTTTGTCTCCGTCGATCGATCCATGGTGGATCATTGGTGAAGACGTGTGTGGGACGTCAGACGAAAAGAGCGAAACCTTTATTTTGAAGTGAAACCGGAACACGCTTCGGTCCGTTAGCTCCGCTGCTAAATGCTACATCATATTCCCGTTTTTCTGGAAACAGGTCGTTCAACGAACTGATAAGTGACCGGTAAGAATCCCAATCCGGTAATTGATTCGTGTTGCACTTTTCCAAATAATGTTTCATGGAGATTCACAAACTGATCTGACGTCAGTTTTATAGGTGTTTTTAATCTATTTAGGCTTTTCGTGTCTGACGTCACTTCCTGTTTTCCTCGGTAATGTTCATCCTGTGGAATGACTTGACCACATCTGACGGACTGAAGACATTCTCCTCTGACGTCGTCCCCCCGTCCCGGCAGCAGTTGTCCCATCATGGCCGATCCGTTCCACGTCGTCACGCCGCTGCTCGAGAGCGTCGCTCTGTCCAGACGAGTGGGAACCGCCGTGTACCTGAAGATGGAGAACTCGCAGCCGACTGGTTCCTTTAAGATCCGCGGCATCGGTCACCTGTGCCAGCAGGTACAGAGCGTCGTCCTCCAACTGGAGACTGGGGCTTTAGGTGGGCCGCGTCTGACTTCCTGTGACCTCTGACCCCTGCAGCTCGCCACGCAGTCCAAAGGAGTGGTCTGCTCATCAGGTCTGTTGCTCCGCCGACCGTTGAGTCTGAGTCAGACGTCGTTTGCTGAGTCGTGGTGTCGTTCCAGGGGGAAATGCTGGGATGGCGGCGGCGTACGTGGCCAGAAAAATGGGCGTTCCGGCGACCATCGTGGTTCCGTCGTCTTCTCCCCGGCTGGTCGTCCAGAGGCTGGAGGAGCAGGGCGCGGCGGTGAAGGTGGTCGGGCAGGTAGACGTGTCAGCCCTCACCCTGTCACCCTGCTTCACCTGAGACCCTCCAACATATTAGAGCAGGACGCTTCTCCACAGGTGTGGGACGACGCCAACGCAGAGGCTCTGAGACTCGCCGAGGCTGAAGGACTCACCTACGTCCCTCCCTTTGACCACCCCCTGCTGTGGTACGAAGCCCCTCACGCATCCCTTCATTCATTCATCCTCAAGCTCAAAGGGCCTCTCACACACACACACACACACACACACACACACACACGTGTGCAAGCAGGCGCGGTCACGCCGGTATGATGGCAGAGGTGGCGGCGGCTCTGGGTCCCGGTGTGAAGCCCGGGGCGGTGCTGGTGTCTGTGGGGGGAGGGGGGCTCCTCTGCGGCGTCGTCCAGGGCCTGAAGGAGGTCGGCTGGACAGATGTCCCCATCGTTGCCATGGAGACGGCGGGGGCTGACAGCTTCAACGCGGCAGTGAGGGCGGGGCGGCTGGTCACGCTGGACGACATCACCAGGTGAGACGTCTCACGCGGCGCCAGCGCTCCGGTTCTGATGGTCCCGCCGTGTCCTCGCAGTGAGGCCAAGTGTCTCGGGGCGAAGACGGTTTGCCGCCAGGCGTTGGACTACAGCGTGTGTGGTGAGCCGGCGGTCATCTCCGAGGTGGTGACGGACCGGCAGGCTCTGCACGCCGTGGAGACATTCCTGGGTGAGTCTCTGTGTGGGCGGCGTCCGGACCCTGAGGTCAGCGGGCCGGTGTGACGAGCAGACGCTGTCTGCAGACGAGGAGCGGGTGCTGGTGGAGATGGCGTGTGGAGCGGCGCTCGCGGCCGTCTACAGCGGAGTCGTCAAGCGACTGCAGGGGGAAGGTAACTGTCGTCCTGATGGGAGAGCTGAGGTCTGTGGAATCACGGCGACTCGTGGACGACAACTGGGGTTGGACTGTTAGTGGAACGTTACTACCCCCGGTTGGCGCCGAGCACAGACCAGAAGGAAGTGATGGGGATCCTGTCGTAGTTAGTGCAGTAACACGATCCACTTATTGTTGGAAGGAAACAAAACACTGAGAACCCAGAAAAAACAAACATGAGACGAGACTCAGACGGAGAAAACTCATGATGGTGTAGGAAGACATGGGAGGGCGTAGGAACGAGTAGGACGACGGAGGACTACAGGGGGTCTACGTGGGCTGATCCACAGCGTCCATGCAGGCAGCTGTCTCAGCCTGCAGGGGGCGTCATTGCGCGTATTAATGGCAGCATTCTGCTTTCAGGTCGTCTGCCGACTCCACTGCGCCCCCTGCTGGTGATTGTGTGCGGCGGCGGCAGCATCAACATGGAGCAGCTGTCTGAGCTGAAACACAAACTGCAGAAATGAACACGTGGTGGCAGGTGATTTCACATGACGTGACGTCTGTGGATGTGTGATGAATGAATGAATGAAACAATCAAATTTCATCAGAACAGAAATGATACGAATGAATGAATCGTGGATTCGTAATGTTTCACTGCTGAAAATCAGAGGCGCATGTTCTTTTTAGACTGAAACGTGACGACAGGTGACGAGATGGGAGACATAGACGTGCAGTGACGAGGTTTCACCACACGGTGGCATCCCAGCCCAGTCCTCTGGGACGCGTCCTCACACGCTCTGATGAAATAAACAACATGTCCCCTGTGAAGAAGCAAACCATGTATTTTATCCTGCAGCAGAACCCGTGAACTCAAGTGTTGTTCTCAGTCTACGTTCTGTGAGGAAGACGTTGCCATGGCAACAGCTGTGAACTAGAAATCATTCTTGGCACAACCACCTCTGCTTCACACTCGACCGATGTGGGTTTCTGTTGTTCTGCTGCAGCGTCCAGTGAGCAGCTCCGTCCTGTTTCCAACCACTACTACTTATGTTTATTCTAAGATGCTTGTTGCCAAGCGACCGATCCCGTTGCCATGACGATACAAGTGGGTGTGTTGTTGTTTTTGTTGTTATGAAATCCTGCTCACAGTGGGGTTAAAAATTCACCTGTTGGCACAGCAACACCGTCACGCTGATTCAACCTGACTGACTGTGTGAAGGTGACGGACGCAGCCTGAGCTGGGACGTGTGCACGTGTGATTAACAGCTGTTCATCCTCTGGATGTACACGGGCTCACGTGACGTGTGGACGCTCTCTGTCTTGGGGTGAGTCTGATTTGGGCAGCAGGTGGACGGAGGAGCGCGTGTGTCACTCCATCCCCATGACAACAGGCAGGAGATGCTGCTGAGTCCAGCTGAGGGCGTCTGAGCTATAAATAGATGGATCCAGACGGTTCGTTAGCACGTTAGCATCTGCCGCGGACCCCGGACGGGTCACCGGTTCACACCTCCAGGCAGACGAGTAGAACCTGGAGAGCAGCTCTATTGAAGCGTCCTCGTTCTTCAGCTCGTGAGCGTCTTACACCCACCCACCCCCCGGACACAGTTGAACCGGTTACTGATCAAATACAGATCGGCACGGGCCGATGTCAGCAGCCACACACTGACACACTGGGACCATTAACTGCAAATCATCTTCGAGCATCTTCTGCGCTCGTGTCGATGTTCCGACGTCACGTCTTTATCACCACGAGAGGGCGGGAATTTACGTCGTGACGGAACTCAGCATTAAAGAACTTGGAGACGACTGGCGACGGACGGCGACTATGTTTGCCCCCCTCCCACACACACACACACACATCCCGCTCCCCTGTGCGCTCGCTCGCGGTGGACCCGCCCCCTCCTCGAGCGCCGAACACGGACCATCATGGCGGCGGACGGTAAGTCTGCTAATCTCTGCTGCTAATTAGCTCCGGTCGGATGGAGCAGGTCGCCCCGGTACCGGTGTGTGTGTGTGTGTGTGTGTGTGTGTGTGTGTGTGTGTGTTCTCCTGTTGCTAACGTCACTTTACTGAGTGACAGCGGATGAACAATCTGACGTCACATTCGGCTTCAGCTGACACTTGGAACTCTGCTCAGTTCGGTTTCATCTGCTGCGAACTCAAACAGCAGCAGTGCCAGGAGGTCAGAGGTCACTGTGCTTTTTAATAACGAGCTTTTTCCTGATTGATGTCGGTTTCAATACTCCACCTGTTCGTCCTCCTTCACCTCGCGTGGCAGCGAGAACGAATGAATGAATGACGTCAGCATCAGGGTGTCAGAGGCTTCATGGAGTAGGAAACATTTCGATGAAGCAAACACTGGGGGAACATTGGGGGAAGCTACAAGCTGTTCTATCATGGTCTAGATGGGAAGAGGAATGGAGTAGGGGTGATTATTAAGGAAGAGTATTCTAGG
>JBBMJM010135458.1:0-12065 GCA_037832705.1 Centriscus cristatus
CACACACACACACACACACACACACACACACACACACACACACACACACACACACACACACACACACACACATTTACTTTGCTGTGAACCTGAAAATGACGCTTAAATGTCATTTTAAATGTTAAAATAGAAGTGTGGAGGAGGTAGATAAAATAAAAGCAGCGGCATTAGTCCGTTTCATCTTTGTTGTGGCGGACCGTCCAGCTATGAACTTTAAAGGTTCACAATCACTACTCCCAAAAATTAATCTTTAAATCTGCTACAAATGTGAGTGCTGAGTTAAGAATTGATTAGATTACAGAGCTATTTGCAACTCCATCCTTGAAAAGCTGATCCCTGCAAAAATGCAAACAAACCTACTGATCCTGAGCACACAGCCAGCGAGGACTAATTCCCCTGAAGTCTCGAGGTCATTTGCCATGACAAGTCGCAACCAATTAGAGGCCTCAGGAGTATTGGCTCACTCCGGCAGCGGCTTCCGTACACAGGCCTCAGATCAGCTACTGAGCCACATCAGCTGAGTAGGTATTACTTTGTTCCGTGGACGTGTCATCAGCGCTCACATCTCCATCCAGGAAATATGGGCCTGAAGGAGCGCATCTATTTTAGATGCATTACAAGCCTGGGCCACCACAGGGCGGAAGCTCACAGAGGCTGACGTGGTTTGCCTCCACGCTGTTAATGAAACACCTTCTCCTACCTGCAAGAAAGCTGTCATTTATAGAAACAATTCACATTAGCTTTACTTGAATGGATGGTGAGGTCACTGTCATCAGACGATCTGAGAAATGCGATCCTTGTCAGACATGTCATGAGTGTTTTCGCAGTAAAGGCAGTTGTTTGCGTCTGCAGACTAAACTAAATCCATGTGAGGAGTGGTTGCCCCAGCTGCCACAACTGTTGACAGATGTGATTTAGCAAAGGACAAAAAACAAAAACACGCAGTTAGAGCACAAACTAACTGGCTAAAGCCACAACTGCCCTTCTCTCCATCTGGTCTGGACACAATTCTGAACAAATATTTAAGGATTTAAGCATTAGTTCTCACAAATATTTAATCATTTAGGACAAAGGAGACATATAAAATACTCATGACCTCACTTCGGAGATGTTTAGAGCACCGTCGCCTGCCGTCATATCAGTGCCATGTTCTACGTATTTCAATTTCATATGTGACCTTTTCCAGGCTTTCATTTCATTTGTTTTGTGTCTGTATTTTGACAGAAGCCACATGTGTCTGTTGACTTCACTGGGTTATCATCCAAACGTCTGTATGCTGATGACATTTGTTTCATTTAGATTGAAAGTAAATGGCAACATGACAATAAATCGCATTCCGGCTTTTAAAACTAATAACTAAACAACTTTGAACTTATAATAAGTGTAACATTCCGGCAGTGAATGAACGCACATTTTTGAAATAAGAAACACTTCTTTGTATGTCATGCAGTCGGTTTTGTCCCAGGAAGTAGACGCAGGACAACACAGACCGAATGAGTTTCCTCTGCAGGGTGTCTGAGCTCAGCCTTCAAGGTGGGTTGAGGAGTTCAGACATCTGCAGGGATCCCAGAGTAAACTGTTGTTGTTTGGTTAGGGAGGAGGGCCGGTGGTCGGCACAGAACCTGCTGGAGGAATGATTGGTTCTGGTTGGGTATTTAGAATTAGTTCAGGAACGTCCCGGAAGGAGGAATGATGAGGCTACTGTGACACAACTGATATAACTTGAGATTCTGACACATTTTTGTTTGTTGTTGTTGCGTTTTAATTTGCTTATCAAATTCAGCGTCTGATGACATTATTTTATTTATGTCTCACTCTCACCGAAGATGATGAACGCTGATAATGTATTTTTTCTCTGAAGACATATGTCATCTTGTTTTGTTTGGCAGGAATTACTGATCACTTGTGCCACTTGGTTTCATTCGTCACTGCGAATGTACACGTCGCAGCGTTTGCTTTGCCTCCACATATTCATCAACAAATGACTTTTATTGCCGCTGTGTTTCAACTGTGTCCTGACAGTCAGGCTGCAGAGGGTTTGGATTTGTTGCCATCAACCATTCACCCAGGTTTGTCTTTTACCTGTTTTATTGGGAGCATCTGTCATGTGACACAGATGATTCAAAGGCAATGGGGCTTTCACTTGAACATCAGCCTTCAAGTCCAGATGGCGTCTTCTAAGAGCGGAACAAAAACCAACAGTGACTCATGCTACATGTTCAGGTATCAACACAAAGGCTTCCTGCCAGCAAGCGTCTTGTCAAAGGGAAATGTGATCCACTTGTGTTGATTTAACAGGTTTCCTTTGTTCTAAATTGACTCGTGGTATTACAGCTTCCTGTTTGAAGAGGCGGCACTCCAGATTGCTTCATGAATACTGAACATTATCGGCCTCTTGAACAGAAATTCCACATCATCGCTCCTGAGGTGGACCCACATTCATCCTGCAGGTTCAAGCAAACAACGGAAGTGTCAGAAAAAAATGTGTATCTTGTTCTGTACTCTTGTCTTCATGTCACACCACACAGGAGGAAGTGTGTCCTTCTTTGATGGGAGGGCCGATGAAGGATGGGACATGTAATCAGTCTAATCACCATCATTGATGGCGATTATATCAAAATGTTGCGTTTTGATGCTGGGTGTTATGAAACGTTATGGTCAAACAAACTAAAACAAACAAACAAAAAAAAAACATCGCATGAAATCGAGGTGCCAAATGGTGAACGCAAATGTCCCAAGTGTCGCGAGTCCCTTTTCTCCTACATCCTCTCCTAATACTCTTCCGTAATATACGCACACAAAGTTTTCAAACCGTTTCAGATTACTATCTTGACAAATTATTCCGTCTTTGCGCGTTGTCAGGTTTTTCATGAAAAAAAAAGTATTGCGGACTCTGATTGGCTCAGCGCGTTACTCACGTGTCAACAACACAGCCTGTGATTGGAATCAATATCTCTGCTGCCGCATGCAGTCGATGGGAGCGTAAAAGTTGTTTTGATTGCGATTAATGGGTCAATACGGACACACGCTGGTCTATCGATTGTCTTTTATTCGGAATCAGTCTCCAGACTGTGTCATGGGTTATACAAAGTGCGTGGACGGATGCTACCGGATGAAGCCTCGTTGCAGTGTGCTAGCTACAGGACAGGTGTTCTAGTAAGTTCCCACACATCCACACAAACCTGTGCAAATATATTTGATGATCATGATACAACAGAATATAATGGATTGTATCTTCACTGTTATCGCGATATTTTCGTGAATTGTGAACACGTTTCAAAACACTAAAGCAATCAAAGAAAATAAACAAGTCAGGGCACAGAATGAAATCCATTTAGTATAAAGTTGACTTGATTCTGCTAGTCATAAAATAAAAAAAGTAATAACGGGCGAAATTGTCATATATTTATTATTTATTTACAATTTTGCCTCATGTTGTGGTTAGTAGAAAAGAACATGGAAACATGGAAATGAAAAAAGGCATTTCAACTGAGATGGTCGAGTCCCACCGAGCTCTGCACCCCCTTTGGACTCTTGTTTTGACTTGTCTTCATCCTTCATCTGTGACAACCGACAGATCTTTTTAACATACCTCATAAGCGTCTACCTGGCTCAAAAGGTCAAACCAGTTAAGCACTTTGTGTGTCGAGGACATGTCTCGGTGGAGAGCTGCTTGCCCTTTGTTCCGAAGAACCAAAGTGAGTAAAACATTTAGATGGGAAGAGATAGATGAATTTACGCTGCTAAAAACACAGAATAATAATCAATAAGAATTAAATTATAAAACCAGGAAATAACTCATTAAATATCAAGTGAACTCCCCTGTGACAGCAGGAACTAAAAGCAGCTCAGAAATAGCTGCTGTCATGATGACCAACTCCACCAGGGAGATGAACAACAGGGATAAAAAGGAAAAAACTGAGCTTATTCACAGTCGTTCGGTATGATTTAAGAGGAAAATTGCCTTTCAAAACCTGATACACTATTCATGTAGTCTAGCTTGTATTTTTTTTTTTTTTCCAGCGCAGTAACATCAGTTTCAGGAGCAGACAGATCTGTCAGGCTGATATGTGTGAGGCATCAGATTATTCATGTCCAACACGTTCTCATCCCTGCACGCTCCCAGTTTGTCAAATAGCTCCTCTTCCTCACTTCCCTCTCATCTTATTCTGAGGCATGTGGCACACTTTGATACGTGTGGGGGCGACACAGCTGCCTCTCCAACAAACGAGTCGGTGACTTAGTACTGAAACCACAATGGTTGTTGGCAACAAAGTAATAATCAAGATCTGAAATTATGGATGTATTTCCACGTGTATGTGTGTTGTAAGTAAGTTTATAATAGTTTATTTTATGAAACTGACCAACCAGGTGACATAGTGACATAGCTCATTGTTGTTGAAGTTTGATTGAAGCTCCGTAGATTGGGATATTTCTTTTTGTAAATATCAATTTCAGGTAACACACATGTCATTTCTTTGAACAAACTAATCAACAAGTGGAGAAATCAATCAACAGATAAACACATTAGTCACTATCGTGATCCGAAACGTTGAGATGACACAGTTTCTTTGTGCATCCCACAGTCGATAAAGAGGATTTATGTTGCAGCAAATGTCACCTCATCCACACACAACGGACCGCTCGTCCATCCGTCATCGAGGGCCGTGATGAGCTGTGATTTCACTTCATCGAATTCAAGCGAAACATCAACAAACAGTAACAAAACATCTGAAATTGATGAATATTCAATTTATGTGTGTGTGTCTATGTTATTGTTATTAAATTGAAAACTTCCTGCACATTCCGGGTGAAGAGTGCCAGCCCGAAGGCCGACATAAAGAAGAACAATGCTGCCACTGTTTTTTCCGCAAATTATTTCCGCCGTGGCTCGTGTACCTTTATAATTAAGTGAGCGTTCATCTGTCAGTTGACGTCTTTCATTGTCGTGAGGCTGCTGTCCATGTTGGTGCCGTCCTGTTCTGTCATCTATTTTCTGGCCCCCGAATGAATCAGCTCCTCTCATTTTTGTTCATTCTGTCACCCGACAAAACTCGTCGCCTCTGAGGGAATTGGAGTGGAGGGTCTTGTTTTGTTCTGGCAGGTCTTTCAGGAGTGGCCATCAATCAGGTGATCTATTGTGTTAGAGAGCGACTTTTCTCTATTGAATTGCTACAAAAAGCAGATGCTACAAAGGTATTGAAAGTTGCAGGGAACATTATAATCTGACGTGAAAGAGCCACAGAGAAAGAAGGGTTGGGTGTTGGTGGTGGGGGGCCTTATAATGAATTTGCCTCCAGTTTATATTTCACGATGAGGTGTTGTCCTTCGATGGGACCTCAGCT
Organism: Centriscus cristatus; assembly: GCA_037832705.1. Taxonomy (NCBI): domain Eukaryota; kingdom Metazoa; phylum Chordata; class Actinopteri; order Syngnathiformes; family Centriscidae; genus Centriscus; species Centriscus cristatus. The sequence goes on from JBBMJM010135458.1 coordinate 5,346, forward strand.
TCAATAGATTTTGTATTATAGCTCATTGTCTCTTTTTCCTCCATGGATAAGGTTTTCGCAATAAGTTTTAAAAAAAGGCTGTCCTGCAAGTTCTGCAAAATGTGAAGTATTTTCTTCATCATAAAAAAAAAAAAAAAAAGATAATTATTTCAGTTGTCCAATGAGCCACACACTGAGGGTTTTTGTTTCACAGCAGAAAAGGAGCCATCTTTATCCAGGCTGAGACCAGATATTGATAGATTTGGGGAAATGTGGGCAGGCTGGAACACGCAGGGACGCCAAGGAGCCGGGTGTAATTTTTGGAGTTGTCCGTTGTGTCTGATGGTCCGGGTGATAGATGAGAGGCGCTGTGGTGAGCCATTGTGAGTACATTCTGTCGTTGTTCCCAATCAGCCAGCGTAAACGTGGACGAGCAGCTTGTAAGTCTTAATTTGTTGGCAGTGTCAGTCAGTGCTAGGTTTTTCTGGCTGCAGCTGATGAAGGATAAACAAAGCGTGGGCTCCGTTTAAAGAGACATGGATGAAGGGGACATGAAAACAAAAGGATATGCTTGTTGACTCTCGTTCTTTCCTCTTTGAGAACGCAGCGTTTGTTTGTTTTGGGTTAATAAGAAAAGTGTAACATGCTATTATTCTGACAAGCCCCTAGTTGTGATCCCAAAACAACATTCAGCTCCTGGTGCCTACGTTGTTTGTAAAACCTCCGAGCTGCAAGTGCCAGCAGCAACAACAAAGACTTTTTGTCATGGAGCCGGACACAGAGCATGAACTTTCTAGTGTACCTTATGGGATCCTGATGCTAAATGCCTTCTATGTACAACTCGGATTTGAACATTTGAACCGGTTTGAACCGGGTGAAAAACTTTCTAAGTCACTCCAGGCAATAGTTTCCTTCGTGGGAACATGCTTGTGTATTGTCCATCATTCCTGAAGGCCACTGGGTGAGCAGCTCCTCGGTGCGCCCGTGTCTCTTCCAGCCTAATTTATTATCGTTATCAGCAGGGAAAGTCACGTGATTCAAAATGTCCAATCACAGGCTTCACTGTCTGCGGTGGCCGGAATCGCCGTAACTTGTAGTTTCGGTACAAGGTTGATTTGATGCAGACGTGTAATTGAGGCTTTCGTGGTGCAGTGACACACAAACTTTAGGGCAGCTGGTGGTTCGTACAGTGACCGAAGGGCGAGCGGAGGGTCTGCGGTTTGATTCCCAGCTCAGACTGACTCGTCGCAGCATCGTACAGATGTTACAGTCCATAAACAGTTGTTAGACCTCTTATGTACACTTATCAAAAACAAAAGTAGACACACTGCTCTGGAATTATCCAGGACCCTGACGATGACAGCAGCCCGTCCATGCCCTGCTATAAGTGCTTGTTAGGCTGCCAGCCGTTCATTCAGACTGTGTTTTTTCATGTCTCCCACCCCGGATCATGACTCCCATACAGTGTTTGTTCTTGTGTCTCCTGTGGAACCGTTGGGTCAGGACGGGTAATGACTCTCTAACTGCCGACTTCTCCAGTGGCTCAAGAAAGGAAAAACTGGCACAAAGTGCTGGTTACTTTCCCATATCTCTGATGATGTTGCGAGAATAAAAATTGAAACAAAAAACAACAACAAGATGGCTATTTGGGATAATTAGTGCAGCACAATATTATAGTACATAGAATTCATATTTTGTGTCCTGCAGGAACAAAAAATAACCCTCACCCTCCAACCCAAACAACTGTCTAAGCCGTCTATTCCGACATGGATACGACCGATCCAAAGGATCCAGTCTGTGGCTTCCAGAACGGCGACAAATCACTGCTGAAAACTAATGATGTGTTTAAGTCTGGTTAGATTTCGACAGTCAAACACTGATTCAAATGGGCTGGAATGTGTGGAAATGGAAAACGAGCGTCAGAGCCCGATGTTTTGTTGAGCCATCTGCCACCCCGACGCCACCTGATTTGCTACCGCAGCGGCTTCGTGTTTCCGACACTTTCCGTTGGGATGACAGCGTCTGACGGACACCGCTCATCATCCAACAATCTGTCAGGCACGTTTTGAGAAACAACTTCCTTCTTAACTAACCGTGAATGTTTTCCCATCCACCAAAGCGATAAATTGCCACTCGTGTACATACTCGCTTTGATATCAAATGACCAATGGATTCAAAGCAGGTCAATTAAATCTATTCAGCATGTTGACATGTAATAGAAATGCAATCAGGTCATTTTATTCTCGTCCTTTTTCTATGGAAGAATATTCAGTCAATGTATGTACTTGTTGCAGTTTATTGTTGATTGCCAAGTAACAGATTTGCGAATATACAAGCTTCGACATGAACCATTCTTTGCTCATGTGCACGTCTCCCATTGATGCGAGTAAACTCGAGTCTCTGGTGTCCATGAAGGGAGAGATCTGACCACGTGAGTTGTGTGGGTGGGTGGATGTTCACAGTCGGAGTCGATATGTGTGAAAGAAGGTCGGTTGATTAAAACAGCAACGCCAACATTTTCCTGAGATCTCAGCGTATCTGTGATGAATTACGGCGACACGAGGGTTTGAGGTGAAATGTGCTTTGGCGGCTGTTTTCTTCACTGACAAACGTCTCAACTGCCTGCGGAGCCGCTCTACTTCTCCACTTCTTCTCTTCTGACTAAATTTGGATTTTGCGCCAGTTGCCGCGGGAGCTCATCCGAAGATGAAAGATGTCATTGGAGCGTAAAACTCCATCGATCTGTGTGCGGCGGCGTCAAACACTGTCCGTGTCTCGGGATAAACTCCCGACGGACTAAGAAGAGTAAGATTGGTCATCCCCATTGTAATGACCTTCTCTGTGAGTCCAGTCCAAGATTAAGAGGAAAGTTTTCCTTTGAGACTTGTGAGATAAAAACCTGGTGATTCCTAATGCCCTGGAGAGTCTGTGCAGAGATGATGAGGTTCATGTGCCACTCAATTATCTTTGCCCCTAAAGCCTTCTCTTTGACGGTGCAATTATACAGGATGGATGAGAATACCAGTGTTGGGCACTGATGTCAGATTGAGACACTTTCAAACGGGATTAATAGATCGCATGTGTCCTGGCGACGTTTTCACTCAGTTGTCGAGAGTCGAATTGGACTGGAATTGTACGTCAAGACAATGATGTTCCATCTGTTCAATTAATTTGCCATTGAAAAATTGCTCCTGACTGTTTTTATCTGCCTGTTTAAAACTCAGTGTCACTGACCCGAAAAAACAAGTTAGTGTCTGTTGTTCTTCCTGCAGAAACCATCTTGATGTGTTACTACCTGAATGCCGTGTGTGTGTGTGTGTGTGTGTGCAGACGCTAAACTGTACGGGCCTTAGCAGATCAGGTTTGGACGTACCCCACCACCACCCCTACCCCCAAATCCCTCCCCGCCCTGTGAAATATCCCCAGCACAGCTGCCTGGCAAAGCAGTCCTGTTTAAATGTGAGACACGAGCCGTCCTGCCAAGAGAGACTTGGAGGAGGGGCTGCGGGCTTACGATGACCACAGTTTGGAATTTCTTTGCTGTTTGTCATACACACAGAAGAAAATGAAAACAGATGTATGGGGGAGTGGGGGGAGGGGGCAGAAAGAGGCTGCCATCAAAAACAAAAGGTCTCTTGGGCAATAGATACTGTAGGAATACATTTATATCTGTATTTGTAAAGAATATACAGCGAAAAAACAGCCCAGTGGGGTTTGAACGATACAAATGTTTCTCATGAGGCTTGTTTCTCATGTGATTGGCTGAGCTGAACCACAGTTTGAGTCTGGCTGATTCATACAGTTTTACACTAATTATTCCATCACAGTTTAACAGTTATAAGATCCAGGAAGGAGAGAAGTAAATATCTCGAGAGATATATCGAGAAAACATACCAGTGGCTGGAAAAGGCTGGACTGAAGGACGGCACAGAGGCGCTACTCATGGCTTCACAAGAACAGGCCCTGAACACCAGAGCAACAGAGGCCGGAGTCCACCAGACAAGACCCCAGGTGCAGGATGTGTAGAGAAGCCCCTGAGAACGTCCAGCACATCACAGCAGGGTGTACAATGCTGGCAGGCAGGAGGTAGATGGAACGGTATAACCAGGTAAGGGGAAAATGTACAGGAACATCTGTACTGAGTATGGATTGGAGGTCCCAGGGTCCAGATGGGAGACACCCCCAAAGGTGACAGAGAACAAACAGGCCAAGATCCTGTGGGACTTCCAGATCCAGGATCCAAGATGGTGATGGTGGATCACCCTGACTGGAAGAAAGTGGTGGTGATAGATGTAGCAGTCCCCAGTGATAGTAACATCAGGAAGAAGGAACACGAGAAGGTTGAGAAATACCAAGGGCTGAAGGAGGAGATAGAGAGGATGTGTGGGGTGTGAAGGCAACAGTGCTACCAGTGGTGATTGGGACACAAGGGGCAGTGACCCCCAAGTATCTATAAAGTATATAAGTATCTATAAAGGATGCCATTAAAGGGTGGGTTGGCTTTTATTATTACATATAACGCCATAAGGAGAAGATATATATTTTTATATTCATGATAATTCTAAATGGCTCTTTTAGCTCCTTTTTTATTTTTAACTGCCCATTTACAGCTGGATTTCTTCTCACCACCATCTTTGACCTTCTACTGATTCCAGGAAAAAACGAAAGAAACCGGCCCACCAACCTACTGCTAATATTCCTGACACACTGGTCAAAGGACACACAGTTTATTCTCCTGCCATATGTGCATACTGCTGTGTTTGCTAGTCGAATGTGGTAGGCGGCTGTTTGGGACTAGCTCGAGTCTGAGCAGCCGCAGGATTGCGGTGGGTGGAGTGGATGGTTGTTAAGGAGAATTAATCCCCCTTGGAATGATTTCCTGCTACACTTTTTATTGCCATTCAGCTGCTCCCTCTTTTCCATCGTGTCTTTCACAGTTGGTTGCCATGGTTTCCTTTCTGCACTGGTAATTGCAAACACATTTGGAAAACAAAATGTTCAGGTTATGCGGAGGGTTTTTCTTAAATGTAATCCGGTTAGCATAGTGAATTGCTCCATAATTGACACACATTTTAGCCCTCACTTCATAATGTTGTGATGCAGTGATGAGGCGTGTGAGCGTTTATAAAGGTCAGTTCTCAATGGGACAATATGAAGTCCAGTTAATGGCAGTGACATCGTACATCATCTGCAACCGCACACGCTTTGCATGCATGTAAACTTGCCAAATGTAAAAGTGACTAAAGTCTGAATTATATCAACCACAGATTTTCACATCCACAGAATACAAAGTCCAATCCAGTCCAAATGAAAATCCAAACACCAGAATGGTAGCGGTTCTTAGTTTTCACATAAAAGGCAGGTAAAAAAAAAGGTTAATAATCCCTTGTCAGAGCGCCAGTCGATGGGATAGAATAATTTAATTAGGTCACGACTTATCATACTTCAGTACATATAAGACGTCCAGATTTGTGACTTGGACTCCAGGGAACGTCCTTTCACTTTGACACCGATGCACCGGCGCTGTTTTCTTGACAGTTCAAAACAATGTGAACCCCCAAACGAAGCAGAGCAAAATATACTTTCCCAAAGAAGCTCTACATCCAGACATATCGGAGCCCACAGAGTCAGTCGTACAGAACCCAAGAGCTGCCAGAGAAGGAGGACGTGTCGTAGGCAGGCGACTGCTCCGACGCTGCTTAAACAACCGTCCAGGCAAACTTGTCCATGTCTTCGCTTCCCTGTTGTTTGTAAGGGCGACAAAGTGTGTGTGGGGAAGAAGGAGCAGCTGTGTTTGATAGAGGTGTTTGATCCCGCTCATGCTGCGGTTTAATCATTGGAGCTGTGGATTGCCTCCGTCTGTGTTTTATAAAGGAGGGATGACTGCGCAGGATTCTTCTCTACAATCTAATTCAATTGAAGAATAAATGAGTTCTGCTGGTAATTTGGAGATAACCTGTACGGTGGCAGAGCTTAAATGAAGATAAGGAACGACAGAAATGAAGACAAGAAAACAAGACGATTTTTCACTCCTGCCTTTGCTAAATTAAACTCTCCCTCCTGTGCTCCTCAAACTTTAATTAAAACACACACTTGCATGCACATTGCGCTCACAGAAAGAGATCAGTCGGCAGTGAACGGCAAGCCTTCTCCATTGGTCCTTGTGTTGTTCAAATTAATCAGCGAGCTGCACCCTGAAAGTCAATTGTCCATTGTGTTGTAAAACATCGAGATGTAGCTGGGATTTCCAAACGGGTCAGTTGGTCCGAACTCTTTCTTGGCTTTGTCTCGCCATCAGCGAGTCTCACACTCAGACACAATGTAGTGTCACATCTGGTTGAGACTTGTACTCACATTGATCTTAACTCTCTGTTCTTACACAGTCTCTGTAAGCATGTTGATTCTTAAGGCTACAAATTAGCGCGTTGAGGTGCACGGTAATATGTAGCTGTGACCATGAGTTTTATTGCCCCTGTCAGAGTTTTACTGTGAGATATGTCTTGGCTCTCAGGGAAGAAGCAATTAAACCTTTGTAATCTGTGTATAGATAGAGGATTTTATGGGGGGTTCCCAGTTCCACTCCAATCTGCACGGCTTTGCTTGGCTTTTTTGTGTTTTCATCGGCGATGTGAGATGTGAGCGTTGCAGAGGGACGTCCTCTGATTGGTCCCTACAGACAGAGGGCCGTCCTCTGACTGGTCCCTACAGACAGAGGGCCGTCCTCTGACTGGTCCCTACAGA
>JBBMJM010135478.1:0-12064 GCA_037832705.1 Centriscus cristatus
GGTCGGAGAGGGGGGAGGGACTTATTAGGTGTGTGTAGTCGAAGCCTGTTACATTTCATGTATTGTTGTCTTGTCTTGCTACAACTTACAGCTACATTACAGTGCTGTAATGGATGTCTTTTAAATTGCATTTATTTGAATCGTATCATGTGGTCAGAGTGTCTTCAGACTGTAGCAAAGGAAGGCCGGTGATGTAAGGTGTATTCCAACTTAATTAATCTTAATTACCACTGCTCTGTAATGTGCAGCATATTCTCAGGCAGTGATGCAGACATGAACGCTCTCTGTGCGTACCTGCTCATTGCGGAACTGCAAACTCAAATGCGATTACTGATTAGTTCAGCTCCAAGTGATCTAAATGTAACATTATCAGGCTCAGTGACTTATGAAGAGGACTATAAGGTCAGTTAATACGTGTCATATTGGCTGCGGGACAAGTCAATTAAGAAGCAGCCTGTAATTATTTCTTTTAACATAAATCTCTTTGAAACCCACAAGTGCAGTTCAACTGAGAGGCAGCTGGGAAGAACGTTAGGAGAACAATGTTTTTCTGCATATGAATACCAGCCTTGCTGTTTCCGGGTGGATTATCTGCAGGATGCTTGTTCACGCTCTCAGACTCGGGTCTTCATGGTGTCTTCCCTCCCACCACAGGTACAGATCTAAACATTCATTTCTCTTCTTATTTGTTATTAGCATGGAAGTTCATGGTCAACATGTCAGTGAGGGATAATAGTAGCAATAGCAAAAGTAGTGGGACATATAAATATAAACTATGAATACGACCAAAAAAAAAAGTCAAAGTAGAAATGTAACAATGCGTGAGCACCGACCCACTGGTCGACTGTCTGCATCTCGTGATATCATTCGTTGATAGGCCTCATGTCATCTCACTGGCTGAAAACTCCACTTATTTTAGCATTATCTCTTCAAGAACTATGAGAAACACCAGACAGAAACATTGTCTGCATGCTGGTGAGAGTTCATGATGAGCTGATAATGAGCAGGACCCACTGTGACCCGACCCAAAAGAACTGTCTCAAAATGTAAAATAAAAACAGACAACATCCTATGTTGTTGACGCACTTTTCTATGTAGTTGTATTTGTGTAGATGTAATGTTCAGTTCCCGTCTAACCTCCAACCATTTAAGAGTATTTGTACTCGCCAGCATCAGCATCAGTGTTGTGTCTTTTAAATGTCCGAAACATGCACATTCCTTCATGTATTGTCCCGATAGGAGGCAACAGCGATTTCACAGATTTATTTTGTGGCAGGTTCAATTTCGACAACGTAATGCTTAATGACTTTCATGTGATCACATTTGCATTCACAAGTGGGTTTTAACACAGCTTCTTTTTCCTGTTTGCATTTTTTCTTTTTTAACCGTGAGTGAACTAATGAAAAGCGACAAAAACATCTTTCTTAAATGTGAAGTGCCCTTTGTAAAAAGCACTAATTATGTGCAGCCTCAGCTCCCAGACATGTCCCAGTGTTTACAAATAAGATTACAAAACATATAATAAACGAGTTGTCGAATCTCATGAACGCACTTGGCTGCTTTTGTGCTGGAATAAGCGTCACGTTGTCAGTGTTTGTGAAAGAGACAAATTTGATCTGTCAACAGTATAAATGAGCTGAAAGCATGTTGGCGGAGGAGCCCCTTCCTCTCATCACTCAGCTCGCAGCAGACCGCCTCCTGATGTCCAGCATCTGTTGTATGAATTATTTATTCACGGTTAAAGTGTGCATGTAGCTTTAAACTACTTGTAACATATAAATTGAGATGATTTATCTGCTTCTTTGTCACAGCTCCTTACTGGAAAAGCAGCACGCCCACCTCGGAGAGCTGTCCGCCAGATGACGAATCTGCCTTCTACAGTCATTTTCCCTCGACAAATCACTGTCCGGATAAATTATATTTTCCGTTGTGAAAAAGTTTTTCCAGCACAGGTGGGGTGGTGACCAATTCCAAAAAAACAAAACAAGAATTAGGTCAGAGAGCAAACTTGACTGAATTCAAGATGCTTCTCTGTAGGTTTATGACATGTAGGATTCAGTCTGGCCTTCTTGTTTCAATTGGGCAATTTGTTTTTACAGCTTGTCATATTTTACCAGTCGCTGCTTTTCAGTGGCTTTTTACGTCAGACCATCTGTCTGCTTATCTCTTATCTGTCACTCAAAAGAGATTAATGCTCCAGCAACTGTAACTGACTTCCCTGTTGTCGGCCGGCTTTATCTCTGGCTGGTGCTGCTCATCACAGGACGCTGATGAAAGGTTGGAGCTGGAGTATCGCTGCTGTGTTTTCCTCACCTCGGCATCTTCAGCTGAATGAGCAATCTTGCTGTGCATCTGTCCAATTTCCACTCGTACAGGTATAAAAGGCAGAGACATGAAGCCGTTTTTAATCAAACACAGCTGCATGAAGGTTCTGGCACAAAATGTGAGGTCTATTTTTTTTATTTTTTATTGTAGAATTGTTGAAAAAGTCTGGCCACTCTAAAATATTAGCAGACCCTTGTTTGTGACCAGAAACTCCACTTACTTTCATCTGAAGGCCTGATAGAAGGTTAGATAAAAGCACCTTCCCCCCAAAAAAATTGCCCATAGAAAAGAGACATCTAAGGTACAGAATTCATTCCAAAAAAAGAATATTTTGGCTGAGATCAAAGCTATTGTGATTTGGGGAGCAGCCATGTCGACTTCTCCAAAGCCACTGATTGTCCCTGTCTACATCCATCAACATGGCCCCCTCCTGTGCTGAAAAATCACTGCAATACTGTTAACAATCCGACACTCACGTCGCCCTGCGCAACCCCTCTCAACAGCCAAAAAAAGAGCAAATAGGTATTGTCCTAAAAAGCAGTGGAGGGAAGTATTTGAACGTGTCTGTTGCCTTCAGATGCTGAGGGTAAGGGAGGGGCGGTGGGGTGGGGATGGGGGGGGGGAGCACACACAGCTGCACACATTCCCATTGAGTTCAAAAGGAAAGCATAAAAGCACACAATTTGCCTGTGAGGGACATCTCAAAGAACATACCCATTCAATGTGGGACATAAAAGAACAAGCGGGAGCGTAAGCCCTTTCAAACACAACAGTGATAAACTCCTGCTAATGTTTTCTGTAACACGCCTTTGCAAGACCTCCGTATTCCAACAGGAGATGATGAACGATGATTAATCGCTTTGGAAGTCACGGTGATGTCCAATCTAGACCCATTACCGTCAATTATCACAAATCTGGTCTGACGTTACAACAACGGCCCGGATTAGGCTCATGGTCACATCCCAGACGTATAAACTTCATGAACGCCAGCACAACTTATCAACTTCAGCACACCTGTCCACCTGAGGACGGTGTTTGTCTTTAAGTGGATGTGGCTGAAGAGGTAGAGAGTGATGTGATCAGAAGGTTCCTAGTTTGAATCCCAGTTTGCGTCCAGTCCTGTGGCTGCATCACAGTTTTAATAACGCCACAGAGGAAAGGAGGAGGAGAAGCTGGAAACAGTACCAATTCCATTTTTATTTCTTGCAGCTTTCATCATTATTATTATTGACTTATCGTGAAATTTTCACAACACTGACTTGTGTGTTCTATCTGTCTTCAGGACGGAGCAGGAAACGTGCTCTCGTGCACTTTTAATAAATGGATGTGAAGACCACAGAACATATTTGACATATTACTTTATGACATTAGAGAAAGTAGATTGTCTCTCTGACAACTCACACACCGGAAGACACACACACACACACACACACACACACACACACACACACACACACACACACACACACACACACACACACACAACCCACACTGCACCATTATAAGTGTGAATGTGAGTGTGAATGGGTGAGCAACATTGAGTTAAGGTAGAAAAGTGCAATAGAAATGCATCCACTCTCCAAAAAGCGTTTTATTCATAAAATCAGCTGCATTTTTAGTAACTTGGATTGGCGACATGTGCCTAGAATCTCTGAAATATCTGATAACAGAGTTAAATCAAGAACGACGAAAGACGAGAGACACTGGCCCAAAAAACGTTTTAAACAGCAGTATTATTTCCACAAAGGGATTCGCCCTCCCAGAGTCTTTTCAAACCCTTTATTTTTCATTCACTAAATCTTCATCCATCATTGAACTCAACATTGTTTGGGCATAAAAAAACAACAAGAAAAACAAAACAAAACAAACAATCCCATGTGACACCAGCATATTACAGGTTTTCGCCAGTGATACTTTCAATGCAGAAATAAAAGCTGTGAAAGCTGGGATACACCCATTAGCTATTTACACCTCATTAACTAAGTCAATATACTCACTCTGCATTATCACAACAGTGGAGAGGAGTGTGCAGGATTTATTTGCATTTAAATGAGGTATTCATATTTCCCCTTAAGGCTTTACGTCAACTGTGGTGATAGCAAGAACCCCCACACCCCCGCTGACACTGAACCGAACAGGCAACTGGGCTGGATACAATTTTTTAATAATTTTTCCTTGATGTCTACGATCCCATATATGCATCATAACCACACTGAATAAGCTCATCATCACTGCATTTGGCCGGGTGCCACTCATGTGACAGACCCACACTGGCATCCAACACAGGCTTTCATCGCCATGAATTATGGCTGTACATCTTTTCCATAATCACTAATACAGAATCAATAGACGTTCTAATCAAGGGCAACAAGTATTGAGTGGGCGCGCCCACCGGCCATCAGTTATCCCGGTGTCAGGAGGTGGACAGCCACAACCCTCACCAGGAGCAGCACCATCCATCAAAAGTTTGTGGCACAGGAAAAGGCTGAAGTGTTTGGACTCCCGCCAGTCCCACACAATAACCTTGAAGGTTTAACGTGACCAAAAGAACATAACTCTGCAGATTAGATTTCACTTTGCTGCAGACAGAATCTATATATTTAGCCTCATTTGTGTTACTGAGATGAATTATAATACTTACATTTTACCATGTCTTGTGTTAATGTTAGAATCTTAAATGAGCTGTAAAATACCACAAGATCAATTATCTATCATCCAAATAGTTTCTCATTACTTGGTTACCTTGTTAGGCTTCCTTATTCATGAAAATATTGGTTGTAATATTTGTGGTGAGGGCATCTGGACCAATTCTGTCCTAAATTGACCTCACATGTCTGGAAATGTCTGTCTTTGTTTTGTGAAGAAAAAAGAAAAAAAAAAAAGAAAAAATCAAAATCCCCCATAGCTCACATGATTGGGAGATGAGTTGGCTGTCAGTGTACCTTTGACTTCAGTTCTGGCTCTAATTATTGTTTTATAATCATATTCTTATGACTGGGTCAAAACAGACTCTAACAACACAAAGGTCATAATTTCAACCAGGACTTTTTATAATTTTAGTTTTATTTTTAATTCTTTTGGAAATAGAGGAACCTGAGAAAGTCAGAGGATTTATGTTGCATGATGTATTTAATTTCTAAAACGGGTCGGCATCGACGTAACAAAAGAGGAAGGTTAAACAGAAACAATGATTTTACCTCAACCTAACATGTACACCCAGGTCAAACTGGAACGAGAACCTACACTCTTATCATGCTGCGAAAACACACTTTACCAACATGATTTTATAAAGATTAGTCACCAATTAATCAGGGAGACTAAAGTACTACTGGGGCTTATTTAATCACAGAGAAGAAAGGAGTGTCTCCCACCGACAGAATAATGTGATGTGGGTCAAGTCAGTGGAATACCAATGCTTCTCCGAATTCAAGAATTCTAGCTAAAGGTATCTAGGTCCTCCAAACCAATGAACTACAACATTGGATTGATTGTAAATATTTAAAGGTGTGTGTGGAGGGGTGATGGATCCACATAATCACACACCTTGACAAACTACAAAAGGGTCCATTAAAAATATTTCCTCATTATTATGAAAATGTAAAAGATTTTACAGCCTTGTACTGTCTCACAGCAATGAGCTCATTCAAAGTCACTCTGGAATATAGAAAGAGGACTCTGGAAAGACCAGATCCCACCGACAGCACACACCTCACCAGTGTCACTGCTTGTTTCAGCACCTCACCAGAAGCCACGCACATTTCTGTAGAAACTAAAGCTAGCAAAACTAAGATGACTAGTCATTGCCCCGTTACTGTCAGTGTCAACAAGTCCTTCCTCTCTGTCGTTGACTAACAGGCAACTAGATGCCAAACTGTTATGAAAACATTCCTAATTTTTAGGGTCAACAATGACTCACATGTCTGCAAACGTCGTGATGTTGAAGCACATCATATATTTGGAGGGGAGTCTAAGTGGGCCAAAGAACATCTTGAAAAGGATGAACACTAGTTTCTAAAAGACAGCACTCAGTCGTCAGCAAATGTGGCTGATGGGAAATAAACACAAACAATAAGTGTGACTGATATGAGTAGATGCAGGTTTTGACCTGTCTGACGGGACTGGTTGATTAAGCTCTGTAATTCACAGAGACTGTACTTCCTCATCAGCTCCAATGGCAAAAATAAACTAAATTTGTGAACGCTGTTGGCTTGTAACCTTTCAGCTGTGTATTTTTGTCATTTAAAGTTTCTAATCATTAGACTGATTAAGGCTCTGACAGCTGTAATTACCAACATTTATTAAATGTGTGAGTCAGGCATTTATGTCTGTCTACCGTCAGAATCACAGTCAGTTTTTATGTAAAACTGCTTCCCACTAAAAGGTCACCATCTTTCCTGGACAGAAATATGAGAGGTGCTAGAAAGTTCTGTCACAGAAGGTCTCATAGGAACGAAAAATGTACAACACGACAGCCTCCCGTGCGATGACTTGCCCTTTACATTATTTGCTTGAACTTTCACCATTCAATCACACCAGCGAGTTAATTAAGCTATAGCGGGTTCAATAAAGAAGACAGATGACACCCGGTCATACATGTTCGCTTCGACTCTGACAGCATCTGATGGCTGGTAAGGTCAGAGCCCAGCAATTGATGGAACTGTCAGCAGATCATGGTGGGGAATCGACCAACTAAATCTCGTTGTGGATGGGCCTCCCACTGGTCAGCGGGTCCAAACCTATGGCCTGAGACATATCGGTGGCTTTGTCCCGAAAACCCCCGAATGTAATCTGAGCTGGAGATCACTCACTTGCTTGTCCGATATCTGGCACCTACCGGCGGCACTTAATGACTTCCTCTCCCTTTAGAAGGCTGTCAGATTCATCAGGAAGTGTCAATCTATCACCATGATGAACAGATATTAGCTAAAATAAAATCAACAACAACAAAAAAAGCATTGTTGATTAGGTTGGAGGTAGGATAGTGGAACTCCAGAGAGCAAACTTATGTTTAGTCCAATGAATGAATTTGATCACTACATCAGGTCCATTACTAAAATTCCTTTAGCATGTTTGCTTAAATCAATTAATTATATATATAGATTTTGTACATCATTACATTACGCTGACTGTTTGATGCTGCCTTTGGATACATTTTTAAATGTGTTTATTCAAGTATTTTATTCTTCTTTTGCATTTAAATTTCTTTTTTTTTTTCTTCAACACCGTCATTATCGATGCTGATACATTTGTGCTACCGTGAACATTGAACGGTTCCTGAAAGTTGAGAAGTTGCACTTCACACCTTCTCCTAGCTGCTTCTTCCCACCAGGTTAGAGAATCAAGTGACACCTCTCAGCTTTCAGGAACCGTTTGATGTGTAATTATTTTCATGCTATGATACTCTAAGCACATTTGACCTATTCTTTCTGTTTTTTTACTCTCTTATTTGGTTTATTAGCTTAATAATGTGTTTTGATGTGTTTAATGTCATTTCAGCTCAAGCTGGTATTAATATTTCTATATTAATATGTATATAGTGAGGCAGCTTGGATCGACTTTGCTGACATGTACTATACTGATAAACTTTCTAGGCCTTGTCTATAAAAAGTGACATGTTATAGGATGTTCCTCATTTAAAAAAAAGCTTCTATGTTGATTTGTGTTTTTGTTGACGTTTGGTTCAGTGGAAATAATAAAATAAAGTTATGTTTCCCCTTCTCAGTCTGTCTTTCCACCAGCGAGAGAGTAACTTTGCCATTTGATGACTGTCAGGTGATACAGGTACAAACAGCTGCCGGCCTCTCACTCAGCAGTGACACCGTTATGCACGAGATGAACCATGAGGCCTGTTGCGCTTCATTATGTAATAATGTGTTCATGAGGGAGTCTGTTCACGTAAACTGAATGTGCAATTGACACTTTCACCCCCAGGCTCAGCACACAAAAGCAACAATTTCCTGGTGAAGACGTACAAAGCAAACTGATTATAAAGGACTATGAATTGTGTATTAGTTGTGTTATTCACAATTCAATTTGTGATAAAACAATAAAATCTGAACAAAACACAGGGCGAGAGGAAAAGCAGAACCTGCTGCCGTCTTGGAGAATCGCTAACACATAGTTTTATTTTTGTTCAAAGAAAGACAAATAAAAAACTACTCACATGCAAAGGTAAGACTGGCCTCTCGACTGACGATGGTCCCAAAGGAGTTGGAGGCGAGGCACTGATATGTTCCAGCGTCTTGGTCTTTGTTCAGTTGGCTGATTCGCAGGTTGCCTCCAGAGAGGCTGTAGTGAGATCCAGATTTGGAGCTGATTTCTGTGCCATTCAGTTTCCACCTACAAAAGAAAAAAAGAGAGAGAGAGAGAGAAACATGGATAAACATGTAAATTAACAAATTAAACACTGTTCGGCATGGACTGGGGCAGTGGACGCTTTCCAGGAGTTACTTATACACTGGATTGCTTTGGAAAAAAAGAAAAAAAAAGTGGAAAGGGACCAGAAATCTTGCCCTCCAGCTCGGTGTTAATCTAAGCAGCAGTGAACCATTGTGGTGCCAAGGACCTGCCTCTCTGAGGGTAGGCACCATTCCAGGCCATCCATCTTTCCAGACCCCCGTCAAACCTGCTGTACATGCTGGTTAATCATTATGCTGCGACAATTAAAACAAATGCCTGCAACCTTGCCTTCATGGTCGTGCATTCCAGAGCCATCCACATGATTATGGGTGGTGTTAATGCTCATCAACAAAGGGTACGATTTCCACAAAAATGACCAGAAACACAATCACAGGAAGTGTAATCGACATGTTGCACCCAGTGCCTGAATCTGTTCTTTCATAAAACCTGAGGCCTGTTCCAGAACACAGGATTAAGGAACATTCTGGATATGTTCAGGCTAACATCACAAAAAGTCTGTATTTTCTGTTCCAGAAAGCAAGAGTGAATTGCTACGGTAATATGTTCCAGGAAGCAGGTTTGCGCCATCTTGGCCCGATACGCTAACCTTCTGAGCCTGATGAAAAGAAGGAATATGATGTTTGTTTAATGAGATGAAATGAAATGAAGAATTCTCCTCTCACAGCTCCATCAGAGAATGGAGGAGATTTTATCAATCGGAAGTCACTTCACAGCATCAAAGTGGACAAAGGACAAGGTTTTGTTTGTCAAGTTGAAAATAAAAGGCAACAAACATGTGGACAACATGTACAGATCCATTGAATGAAATGAAGAAGAGGGAAATCGTAGAAGGAAATTTGATTTTAAGCATCAAGTTGCTCCTACGAATTTAACACAAATGTGTAGTAAAACAATGATGAAATGTTCAAATTCTTCATCGGACCCACTTCAGTGAAGTAAGTCACTCTGGGTTTTGTTGTCTTCCTTCCATCGTCAATGTCTTTTCACATTCATCGTGAACATGCATCTCAGAACTAACTGATCTAATTCTGATCACCTGTTCTGAAACCTAAAATTCTGACAGTCCCAGCTCAGGATCAGTCAATACAAAGTTCACTGGCATTGGGTTTGGGAGGAGGAGAGGCCCCCACTGGCATATATACTATATTACACTATATTATAAGATGAACAACAGACAAACCGTCATCTATTTGATATTCATCATGTACAGACATTACTCAGTAAAAAGGCGTCTCTCCACAGATGAACCAGAATGAACAAAGCATTTTCATACCTCATTAGAAAATCGACAATGCCCATTAGATTAGCACCGGAGATGTATTATTTCTCTGAGGAGAGGTTCTGGACTTGACCTGAGTTGAGTTCTTTCCAATGATCAGCTGGGGAAACAGTGCATCGTTTTGAAAGGGAAACATTTTTTAGCTTTAGTAAAGCTCTTTCATATGAAAGACAGACATTATCAGCCGATTGGGAGCGTTCAAGGCATCTTTCAAAGAAAATAATGAGGATCCTTTTGCATTGTCGTATTCCTTCCCCCTGTGCCATTTTAATAGTATAATAAACGAAATAGAATGGACTCATTAGCTTCATTGACTGAAAAGAATGAAACTACTGTTTGTATTCACAGCTCGACAAAGGGGATTCGCTGCAGAGATGCAGTCGTGACGTGAAAACAACAGGTGGCGAACTGAAGAATCTCACAAACAGCAGGTTATCTGTGGAGTGGACACTGCAGCACTCACAGCGCCTCTTCAGATTTTGTCTTTCATTGACAAAATGTGCGGCATGATTGTTTTCCATGGCCCTTCTTCATAAGTAAGTGCGCACTCTGGAGAGCCTTATTACAACAGACAATGGAGAATGCGGCTGACGGTTGGCGGGTGGAGGACTGCGGCCTCGCAGGATTATGGCATCCATTCATTTGTAGCTGAAAGGAGCAAACAAAGCAAATCCACGTGAACACTGTGCAGCCAGTAATATGTTCTTTGACAATGAAAATGTCGCTGACAGGGGGGGTGATTTGTTCACTGTTGTGCCTCCTCTGTTTCCCCCCCAGAAAATCTCATTAAATCTGAAAACAGCCTTTTTATATTTAAGGATTTGAGTCATTATAAACAGGAAGACTGTATAATGATGACAAAGAAACTTAAGGCAAGCAAAGTTTTCATTGCATACCATTGCCTCCACTGCCGGTCTCTATGACGACAAATATTACTTCACCACTGCACAATACGGTGTATACGGTGAACAGTATTATGTCACACCTGGTGGTGGCAAACAAGCTCTACCGTCAGCACAAGTATCAATCTATCCATGTTTAAGTTCTCGGACTTCCTCTCATCTCATTAACCTCCTAAGGTCCGGTGTACACATTTGTGGACATTATATTTCAGCGCCATGATTTTTTTGTAAAGAGTAAAGAATTCAATGCCATACAAATTCAATGTATTATTGTACATGTACATGTTATTTATTAATTTCATTTTTTAAAAAGTACTCATCCCAAAATAAAAAAATAAAATAAAATAAAAATGCACACCAAAAAGGTTAAAAAACAGCTGACGTGTGCACAAATCACTTGTTTGTTCGGTGGGACGGAGTGACCCGCAACAAGCAAGCAGATTTGTTTCCAACCAAGTTCTGTCTCTGCACTGGCAGCTTCTCTGTCTCTCGTTTTGTTTTTTGTTTTTTTGTTTTTTACCGAGACAAAAAGTCACAAGCCAAACAGTTAAAAAAAAGGTGTTCACGTTGTGTATAAAACACGTCCACAGCATTTTTGTGCAACTGTCACTGTGACGACTCCATCTCATCACATAAAGGAGGTATTAAAGAGGAACGAACAGAGCGACGAGTATGAGCGGAGCTGCAGCTGTGTGGTGGAAAAAGTCTCGGTCCTGGAAGCCGGGCGAGGCAAAGACGATCCAAACCTGACACCATAAAAAATAACATTAAACAACGTGAATGGAAACAACTTTATTTAAAGTATTCTAAGCTGACAGACGGTGACAACAGCAGCTCGCTTTGTTGCATCCAGTTGTGTAACAGGCTGTCACCATCTGCCTTATGAGGCTTTGAACACATTTATTCACTGATGATGTATTTTGACTTGTAAAACCCTATAAATACAGTTATGTTGAATATAATGAACCCAGGGCAGATTTTTACCAGTAATCATGTATTGTAACCCCGAACCCCTTCCCAAACCCCCTCACTCAGCTGCAAATAGCTGCACAGCTCCCAGGACTATAGATAGATAGATAGATAGATAGATAGATAGATAGATAGATAGATAGATAGATAGATAGATAGATAGATAGAT
>JBBMJM010135496.1:0-12062 GCA_037832705.1 Centriscus cristatus
ACACACACACACACACACACACACACACACACACACACACACACACACACACACACACACACACACACACTCACACATACTATCCCCACCACAACTTTGAAAAAAGGCTGTCTGGGATATGCGTTATACACCATCCCAATTTACAGCACGTCAATGGGCTTTGCAGCCTGTGCACTAGTAAAGGAGACGACACAACCCACCCGTCACCGATCCAAGAGTCTCGTACATCTACTAATGTCGATCTTCAGCAGGAGAAGACACAGGTGGCTTGAACCCAGGTTACTTCCCTCTGCAGCGGCTGCACCCACTGTCAACACACCCGCAGGGACCAGCTGCTGTCGGCCGCGGAGCAAGATTCAGGATTTCTATTCGCTGTGAAATGAACCATCTGAAATCTCTCAGTGAATCACCCGATTCAAAGCCAATAGAAACTCTGCGGAAGGAACTGAAGGTCAGAAAGACCCCCAGAACCTTCAACATTTGAAGACAGTCTGTGTGGAAGAAACGGCAAAAATCAAACAAAGGCTTTTCCTACATTAATTTACCAAGACGAACCGTCATGACATCCTGTCGCAGCTCCAGAACTATTTACATGATGAATTCATTAATTCTATTCGTTTCTCGGCGCCCCTGCACAACCCCCTGCTGCATAGCAACTGCTGGGTTAGCAGTAAATATGCCCCGGGTACGCCACTGCACAGGTGATAAGAGGGCATTGGAGTTTAAGGTTAGTTTACAGATAAACGCTGATTCATCCCTGCTGGAATTCACATTTTCTACTTCTTTCTTTATTGTTTTTGCGCGTTATTTCCTGTGGTTTCTCCAAAGCTCTTACAAACTGACTATACAAAAGTAGCTTTCACCAATGACCAGCAGCAGCAGGTCACATGGTCACTTTCCTCTACCGCTGCTGGATACACCGACAGCGACATGTTTGGGAGGCTCGTCTACCTTCATACAGCGTCACACTGGGACACATTGTCTGAGAAATGTCAAGAATGCAAAACAGCATATTCAGAGTTAGAACTCTAGTCTCTCGTTGTTTTTGACTGCAGAAAAATGTGCATCCTCATCCCACAGATTTATTTGCCCTCCAACTAACTGCTCGCTGAAATCCTTTTTTCTCCGTCAACTCGCGCTAATCCAGCAATTTGACTTGCAAAGGAGCATCATTTAAAATCAGTATGATGTTCAAATGGGTGTTTTTGAAACCGCCGATCACACAGTGGCTCCTTCACGCCCCTATGTGCGTTCTCACCATAAACAGGAGAACGTAGAATCTAGAATCGGATGTGTGATGAGGCCTGAATGCCGTCTGCGTCCAGATAAGGTTGTCTGGGCGGTTGAAGTGTGAGCCAGACAAACCATACACACTCGGACTGATCTGATATCCTGTGTGTGTCCTGTCTGCACTGCCTCGTGAGAGGAAACCGCTCATACTCAGATGACACGTATGAAATACGCAGCAAGAAACTCAACTTCAACAAGGCAGAAAAATGTAACGTTCTATAAACATTATATAGACACTGAGGGTCCTTTGCCTTCACACATGTTGCCATCTGTGGAGGTCCGCGTCTCCAACAAGCGCAGTTATATTTCTGGTGATGTGCACATCGGCTGGACGCCAAAGACCCTGCATCAATATGGACGCGATGCTGTGGGTACGGCATCAGTTTGACACAGAAACATAGACCCCACTTAAGATGAAAAGGTTAATAACACTCCGAACTCCTTCTGACACACAACTCAGGTGAAATGAACAT
Source organism: Centriscus cristatus (assembly GCA_037832705.1). Taxonomy (NCBI): domain Eukaryota; kingdom Metazoa; phylum Chordata; class Actinopteri; order Syngnathiformes; family Centriscidae; genus Centriscus; species Centriscus cristatus. The sequence continues at coordinate 1,764 of JBBMJM010135496.1, forward strand.
TGCACAAATACCGGAGAGAAGAAGAAGCCGCTTATCGTCTCTCAATGGTCATAAAATCACACTATCAGCAATTCCAAAGGTCAGAGATTACTCACACTATTACTTTTACGTGGTCAAAAGTAAAACCTGAAGTGTAAAAGTGACAATTGCAGAATAGAAGGAAGGAGGATGTGACATCTTAAGATTTCTTTCGGGGCGAGTTGCCTGGTAACCACACAACAGAGGTAGTAAGTTACTTCGCTGACTCACATGTACTTTAAGTACATACTTTCAGGAGTCCCGAGATGAACTGAAATGGGGGCAGAGAGCTAAAGCCCCCCACCCCCCACCCCACCCCCCCACCCCCCCAAGCAGGCTGTTGTCCGTCCTCCTCTAGAACACAATCTGTACTATCACAGCATTTCAATTTCCTGATCTCACTTTCGGCAAACAATGGGTCCCTGACAGCACTGGACAAGGGCCCATGAGCTCTGCTGCAATTGTGTTTACTCCTTTTATGACATATTTTAGGAGAAACTACTAATGAATCATGGGCCTCTTTAATACTAGGTTGAATTCACACAATATTTACAGCTACACCTTATCCTCGATTCATCAGGTTGTTCTTACAGGCTCTTAGTGAAGGATCAATGAAAGTTCTATCATAGAACGGCCTGTCATAGTTTCAATTCATTTGTATCATCTGGTGGGGATGTACTTTTCCACAACCAAAGGATATTTCAGGCTGCTGTGACCTACCCGACCTTTATAACTGCAAAATCATGTTTGACAATCCCATCGTTTGTGTTTGTTCTCCAAATGAGACTGGAATCTCTATCTCCAGAGCCATCCCCAGGTGTTCTATATACAGTCCCATAGCACATGTAGGAAAGTCCCTGCCTTGGTTCCACATTTCCAACAGAGATTGTCAGGTAATAAGCCCATCCAATGGAGTCCAGAGGGGGTAAAACAGAATCTCTGTATTAGCTTGTATTGGGTAATTGTCCCTCTGACCTCTCTCTGATATATTATCCAAAGTTTGCTACTATCCCCTCCCACTCCTCATTTAATTCACACTCCAAATCCCTCTCCCATGTAGTCTTGAACGTCTTGCAAATATCCTAATTCAGCACACTGAAATCCCAATAAAACGCAGCTGCTTTGTGTGCTATCTGTGGTAACTCCAGAAAGTCCCTCACTTTGTCCCAAAAGTAAATTGCCCTTTTCTGACACCGTGTTTGTTTTAAAGATATCCCCAAAAGTCGACCTTTTCTTGTCATATTTTTGCAAAAACTCACAATGCATGAGAAAAGGCAGGGGAGATAGCTGCTGTGTCCGCTGTCACAGAATGAATCCTTCTGATACTTACATAGAGTGGAGCTTGTTGTGGATTGAGTTTCATGTCCCTGGACACTGTGGAGACAGAACAGTACGTTAATATACTGAATGTGAATGTGTGAAAAGGTTTAGACAATACAATATTGATGACAGGATATCGATTAATACGGTGTTAGTAAAACAGTGTTTCCCCTACAAATCAGTCACAGATTACAGGTCATTTTAAGTCTACGTCATCAAATTTGTGACGTTTTTCATATTCAAACTCTGCTTTGACATAAATACAATGCAGTCCAACACAGCAGTGATGAATTGAATTTGATCAGAATTCAATCTACACCGCAATAGACTGCCTTAAAATGGTACGTTTTGTTTGCATATTTCCCCATAAATCGATGGGTCGGCAACAACTAATTAAACTAAGAAACAGAATAAAAGTGCAGATGAAACTGTCACAAAAAGGCAATTCATATGCACATGTCTTTCCATTTAGAATTTCCATTCAATATGAACTACAGATTTCTAAATCAAATAAAGTCAAAATCAAATATATTGTCCCAAATTATCGAGTATTACAGTATCGTATTGCCCCTACTCTAGATGCCAGCTTGCATGAATAAAACCCGGTGTGTCAAGTAACTGTCTACAAAACAAACGCATACATTGGCTCTCCTAGAGTCAGGACATTGCTGCTGACAAGGTGACAGTTAAGCTTGACCCTGGCAGTCGTCCTAACGCTCTGCGGGTGCTTAATAGTGCATGAGTACATTACACATGGGAACTGCACAACTGCTAAGTCTGTCTACCTTCCTCAGAGACAAATAGTTTGATGAAAACCATCGTCTTCTATCATCTGCATTCTTTAAAACGTGGCATTGGTGCATGTTTGACTCTTGGCTTTGTGTCCCGAAGATCAGTTAGGATTTACAGGCTCATGTTCTCGTTACTACAGGTCTGAGACACAGACCTCAAAGCTTGTTTTCTGGGCACAAGGTCAGAAGTAGAGGGTGTCTAATTACGCCAAACAAACGTATTACAGCTATAGACTAGAGGATAAATAGATTAGAAGCCTATTTGTTCAACTTTCTTGTCGAGTACTTGGCTGCTCTCTTTTATTAATGAGCCCAGAGGAGTCCGGAGGAGTCCAGAGGACCGGTCTGCTTTCAAACCCTGTAGTCCACACAGTTATTTGGAGAGACAATTTTCTTTTGTGTGCTGTACCCTGGCACTAAAACAAGTCCTTGCTGCGGGCCTCAGAGGTCAGCGGTGCATTAATCACATGAACCCCACAGAGGGGGAGGCGGTACCAGAAGGCCAGGACCTAATGAGTTCAGCAGAGAACACAAAGGAGTCAACGCTGGATTTCACAGAGCACTCAAACGCAGAAAGACCAGTTCACTTTCTGCGGTCCAATCCAAATAATTTTCCACTTTTCTGCTAAATAAATCAAGCTAAAATTAGTCGGATCAGGTTAGGGGATAATCAGTAGCACTAATAATACTCTGAAGTCTAATCCTCTTCCCTTAAGTGCACTGGGCCAGAGACCAACTTCCACATCACTTGCACGGCTTGGGCTGATGGGACTGTCACATAATGTGGCTCACAGGCTCACTGGTTCTTTTATGTTTGGAAATTTTGGACATCGGTCACATCTGCTGGTTCCCCCATTCACAGGCAGTGAGTGAGCCAACAGGAGATTTGAGTATCGCCTCTGACTGGCTGAAGACTGAGGACACAACAAGCCTGTGACCCTGACATTTCATTTAGTCAACTTGCTGTAAAGCTCTGGTCTGTGTTGGTTTGAAGAAAGATCATCTTGCAAAGCTTTTAGAACGTGTTGTGCTTTTCCACAGGCTAAAAAGGGCCAAAGAACCATTGAGTCATGAGGCATATGTCCACACTGTCACAAACACAAGCACTACAACACCCCTTTCAAACATTTGGCTTTGCTAGAAACACCACTGGTCCAACACATTGGCACCGCTCGTCGTGACCGTGGTACTTACAAGAGAGAACAACACTACTGCTGCTAAAAACCTTCTGACTGATGAAGCAGTTTTTCGTCAAGAAGTGTTGGTGACTCCGGCCGTTTATTGTGGTCAGCAGAATTGGTTTGAGATCGACACCCCTGACTCTGTCCTCAAACCGCTGTGGTGAAAACCCATATTACTGATGTCTGACTCAATAAGACGTGATTACGACTACATTCACAGTTTCACTGTTATAACACGTATTCACATAAAGGATTTGGTGAGCTCTTTCAGCTGAACCATCTTCCTTAAGTTCACCCTACAAAATCTAGTTGCCAGAGTGACTTAAGACTGCCTCACTGCAGGGTCTCTGATAATCCTATGAAATAAATCAAGGACAGCTTTATGGTGTGACTGTCAAACTAAGCTAGTTAGCAGGCCTTAGGCACCAGATATATCCTCCCAAATACAGCAGACGGTGCAGCGGCGTTTTCAGAGGCTTTTCTGTGATATGTTTTGGGGGAAATATTTGGTGGAGGATTGACAAAATAATTCAAAACATTAACAACATAGCAACGAGTAAGGAACAGCTTTTATACACCATGGTGAAGTAAACAATGAACTTTAAGAGTGAGCCAACGTCTCTGTTCATTACTCCAATGGATTCTTTGACAGTCAGTTTTAAGTCGGTTAAATCTTTGGCTGCCGTGGATCTTTTCTTGTTCTGATGATCCCATTAGCAGACAGCTTCATTGTTGTTAAAGGTTACCTAGTAAGGTCCTACCCAGGTATTTGTTAAAGCAAAGAATACATCCTGATCTCATATGGATCAAAGTGAGTCAATAATCAACAATCATATTGTCATTGTCGTCTGAATAATAACAGGAAAATAAAGGTTTTCAAGAACTATTCTATTCTACTACGCTAGTGACAATGTAGGGGCACTCAAGCCAATCAAACCATTAAACCTGCACCGTAACATACCATGCATTTATTTAATGTCAGAGCTTATATTCAAAAACAACTCCCGCTATCATAACTGAAGAACCCTAAGAAATGACATCGTCACCCACCACCTCCACCTAAGACGATGAATTCAACCAGCCCTCATCCAAGTTCGGAGTGTCCATTACTGCAGGAAGGCAGTAAGAAGGCTAGAAGAAGGAGGACCTCAGCTACGTTCAAGTGCACCACCATCATGAATGGACAGATACAGTAAAGATAGATACAGTAAAGATACAGTAGATCGGGACACAAAAGCCCCACAGTTCCAGGATAGGAGTGGTGTTTTTCAGACAGGACGTGAATGGACTGGTTACAGCTACCACAGGTCCCTTGTCTATCAAAATACGCCATAATAGCCATGTGACTTCAGCGTGAATGGGAGGATGAATCGGATTAACTTCACAACTCGTTAATAGGACTGTCTACTGCTGACACTCTGCCACGTAAGCCGCCTAGGACTGCCCAACATACCAGATGCCCTGACCAGCCCATCACCCAATTTTTTTTCCCTTGGAGTTCTCTGTTAATGTTTCACTTTTGTATTTCACAAGATAGGAGATTCTTAACTTGCCCCTATTCTGTTTCCAGCCTGTTACTTCACCAATGAACAAGATATCATCAGCACGTCATTACATTTCATCGACACCGGTGGGTTTCCTAATGTGACATGTCAGACGGCCCCACTTGGATTAATTCAAGTTCAATTGTGGATCTTCAGAGGGCCAACATATTAAACTGAAAGAGGATGGTCAAATCCCCCAGGAGCTGGTTCACACTGTGAAGGCATTGAGGAGCAGTGGCCAACGCCAATTAAAACATCGTGGTCCATAACGCGATACACAATGTAAGATTAGACAATGTTAGGACAACTGCTAAATGTCTTTTGATAGGAACTGAATGCATTTATAATAATATAATAGCGATCCTTATTTCTATAGGACATTTCATACACACATGTATCTGACAGCGCTTTATAACAACATGATGAGAATGCATAAAAAACAAGAACAAAACCAGAAAACGATTAGTAAGCAGAGGTTCAGGCTAGTAATCTAGTTGAAACATAGTAGTAGGTTTAGATGTCTTCAGTGTGTTACTGCATTCACACAATAAACTTTGGAAAGTCTCATTTTGTGAATAAATTCCAAAAATGAACCCTCCACTGCAAAGAACAATAAACTTTAGAGCTGATCACATTATAAAACACAAGTAAATCCAGGAAGTATGATAGGAACAATGATAAGAAGATAGGTTAGTAGTGTGGGAAGAGGTCTATAACGGTATCAACACAATCTGGTCTGTCAGCACCAAACCATGAGACATTTCCAAGATGAACTGCTGAGTCCTCTCGTCCAAAGGCCATTTCAGGTCAAAGCAAATTCAATTTCCCGTATGTGCATTGGATATGCTTTTAAAGAACACTTTTGTATTGACATGTACATGTAGTTGTGTTACTTCATAAGATTCATGATTGGACAGAAGTTTCATTGCTCTTCACAAAACAACAACAACATTTTCAACCAACCAACTCAAGCATGTCCTGTGAATCAGAGTCAAGAGCCTGGACCTTACAAGAGGTTCACTAGAAGATTCCCATGCTAGTGAAACTGTGACCAACTCGAGCTAAGGTAGAAAATGATCACACAGGCCTATTCCCTTGTTTGCGCTGTCGTATACTGTACATCCCAAAGCTGAATGTCCAGTGAAGAACAGACGTGAATGAAGACATTCGGGCCAATATGAAGTTCTATTAGTCTTGTACGGCCTTGGAGCTTTAGATTGCGTCGGTGAGAGGAGACTATTATTGGCTAGTAATCAACTTCATTACTGTGAATGCAGCTCTGTCCCCCCATCCAGCCTTTGTTCATGTTAAATGTTCAGTTGTGTGTCACAATAACAGTTGGATTACACTATTGTCACAACAGTTGTCGACACATCGATGCACGAGTGTTGAATTGGTATCTAATGCATTCCCAAGTGTGGCTCAGTGTCGGTTGATCTTTAACTCAGATGTTTGTATGACCTCCCATGTCTCCTCTACTGGTTAACCTCTAGTTACTGGTCCCATGACTACAGTTACACTGCATTCGCCTGAAGCACAAATCCCCAAAGCAGAATACATTAGTGTCCTGTGCTCAACACTCCTGCCCTTCTTTTTATGTTACCCTATCAGCCCCGCTCTTCTGGTGCACGGCTAAATTAGTCGGAGCCATGTCACCTCCTGAACAACGCCACCCCAGTCACTCGGACGCACCATGTTGACCACTATTTAGATAGTCACGGCTGTTTGATTTAATCAAACCTGGCGATTGTCTCTGCAGTCAGATACGAGGGCATTGCAGTGACGTGACCTCACCCCACTACACAAAAGCAGCCTCTGTGCAGAGGCTGCACACGAGCGCTGGGACAACACAAGGCTGAGGGATGAAAGGTCTCCTCAGTGTTTGGTGACAGTTATTACCCTCTCCACTGAAACCAAATACCTGTTGGCCCAGATAGTGTTATCTCATGGTGAGGCACACTGGGGACTGGCCTGTAATCAGGGCCTGGGTCTTAATCAACACTCCTCCCCAGGTTTGATGTCCCCTCTCCCCTGTATGTTGTGGAAGAACGTGGTCGACATTCTCAATAAAACACAGTATGGTAGGTTTTGACTGGACTTGGGGGGGGGTTGCGCCAAATTCCAATCCTGCCTGCTCGGTAATGTCTGCAGCACTTGTCAATGGGGTTAAAATAAGGTTGTTTGAATGAATTCATGTGACAGTACCGTGAGCAATGTAGACTAACAGTGAACCACGGGATGACAAAGTTGGAGCCCAAAAAATAACAGCAGAGTGCAGTGTCTTAGAAAAGGAAAGTGTCCATTAGTCGCACACTTTGGAGGTAAGAGGTTTAACTGGGAGAATCCTGAGCACCACGGAACTCCGTCTCACAGCAGGCCTGATCAGATTAAAATCACCCCCCCCCCCCCTTCCCACCAACCCACCGTCATAATGTGCGTCTGCACAAGACATATCATCATTTCAATTAACAAATCCAATTTTAATTAAAACCTCCCAACCAGAGCAGCGCCACATGACAGTTATTACGCTGGCTTTGTGCTCTGGCCTATCATCTCAAAGCAAAGTGCTCCTGAGTAAATATTGCAGCTGCTTTTGTACGTGATGTTCAGTCAGAACCCTAAATTGCCCTCAAATATGCAGGCTTGTGTGGGTTTACCCTGGTGACCTTATCAGGCCCTTTCCAAGGAGTTGCATAACAACTATGGTAACAAATAATGGTCAAAGCTCTCTCCTCAGAGGTTTTTCAGAAATGGTCAGGAGGAAGAGGAGGAGTTGAGAATTTCTCTTGGGAGATCAATACAGTATCTACCTACCTACCTATCCATCCATCTATCGATCTATCTAGGGTCCGTTTTGAGAACTCAACTGCCCTTGATGTGCAAGAATTACTTCCCCTGCTGATTCATTTCCAAAGGATTGTTTAACTTACACAAACAGGAAATGGGTGACATGGCCTGTGAGACTTCTGTGATGAAGATTTGTGATCAGAATTAGACACAGAATCAGTACGTGGCAGGTTAAAGGCTGATTTCAGGCTCTGCATTGATTTGACAAAGCACCGCAGGTCACAGGTCACACCGCAGGTCACAGGCTACGGTCCTTCCTCACTGTGTCCATGACCTACCACACCAATTCTCCCTCCAGTTCAGGGAACGTGTGAAACACAATGGGACGGCTCAACACTCCACCCCAACATGCACTGTGGGTAAGTGATGCAGTTGGTAAGTCATGCGCACAACAACGTGGAACACTTGCATTGGTTGGTGAGGCAATGAATGATCATAAATCAACCGCAAAGTGAACCTACAAACTACGAGATGATTCACTGGACCATAAACAAGAGGTTCATTTTCTTATCATGTTTTATCAAACTGACTGAAGGCTGAATAGCAGGTATAAACCTGACTTGACAAACCTATGTGTGGGTGCTGGCAGAGAATACAGAATCTCTCATGACAAGTCCAGGAGTTCATTTAACGACACACTCACGTGTACAATAGAATCATTGGGATGTGCCTTGACAAACCACTGTGACATGTAGCGGGTCTGACTTCATCATGGGGAACATCACCCGACCAAAAACTGTTCCCAACCGACCTGCTGCTTCAGACCAACCGATAGAAGTCCCCATCTGAGCGCTCACTCTTCTAATTGTTTGTAGCTCTGTCCTGTCTGAGCATGTGGGTGCATCCATGGAAACCTTACCCAAAGACGACCTGCTGACGGGCGGCTGCAGGCGGACGCTTTCAGGTGAAATTCATTTCAAGTCCGTCAGAGACAGCAGGTGTGTTTATGCAGCAGGTATCCTTAGCAGCTGCTCGGCATGTGAGCTCTCACCACGCTGATTACTGTGAGCTAAATATGGCTTAGTGCTACCACAGACAGTAGGCAGATCACCGTGCTGATGTCAGAGTGGAGGGGGCGGGGCCTATGGGCCACAGAGGTCAGGTGTCTGCCGTGAGCGCAGCAGTCCCTTCAGCTAAGTGTGATGTTCTCAAAGACATGCTCATTTCAGCATTACATATTTTCTCTGTAGCGCTGGAGACACAATGACAATTAACAACCCAACGTGTGTGATAGCGCCCAGGAGGAAATAGACACATCTCCGGCACACAGGGTGCACACAGGCAGCAAAGATGGCTGCTGTTTAGGAACAAGGAGTTCTGCTGATGTGTTGCATGTTCAGAGGAGTGAAGTCCTAACAACTGCTAAATCAAGGCCCTACGGTGGGCATCAGGGGTCAAATTCACCCAGGCATACAAAACAGATGGCACCATGATCTAGTACCTGTAGGACTTCCTAATGTTCAACAGTAAATACGGTGTAATTACTGGTCTGACACGGTGCATATCCTCCATCATCATTAAATTAGGGGGTTTGTGCAGATGAGAAATTGGCTCCGTTCAGCTCGGAGCCAGTGCAATCCCATGGTGATTTACAGAGCTCTAAATGTGAGGCCAAGTCCTCTTTCATTTGTCTTTTGTCCTGGAGTTAAATACATATTTCAGTCTGGGAAGAGACACAGAGCGCTGACTAACAAGCATCGTGCTGATCGCCTCAGACCTGAGTGTGAACGATGTTCTGACAATCAAAGAATTCCACAACCGGTCCAAATACTATTATGGTCTGTATGTACTGCGTTATTTTACGTCTACAAGTGTAGATCTCATCAGATTCTGACTGTTTGTTTGCAGTCATTGGGTTTAAAATGTTTTACAGGTGATGCATGAACCCACAAGTCACTCATATTCTAGCCATATAGTTTTGTTGGTAAAGAGAAACTCTACTGAGATATTTATAAAGTAGCAGTCGTAGTAGCAGCAGACATTCAAGGAGGGCTGAATTCATGTTCTTTCATTTTTCAAGTAGTTGAGTGACAAATAAATCTGAATATTTACTTTTTTTCCCAGTAGGACTATAATGTAAAAGCTCCTGTCGTGGAACAATCGACATTTAAAACACCTAATTCTGAAATACTCAATTCTGCCTCTAGGTTTGTATTATAAATCTAAATACAGAGAAATGTTCTACAACATGTCAGCTTGTTTATATCTCTTTTATTTTGCATTATTGATTGGCTGGTTCACGTCATCCAGCAAATATTTTTGCAGAATTTGTAAAGTATGACGACTTGGAGGAGAAACAATATGTAACGATATGTCCTGGAAGATAGCATGTGGCAAAACACTATTTATACAGATTTTTCACTTGGATCACACATTCTGTTTTAAGTTGAAGTATTAAACCCCCAAGTTGTGGCTGATGTGGTTTGAAATCAAACACTGTCCAGCTGAGTGCTGCAGAAATAATGACTCTGGAGCTTTAAGCTGCCAAGAAGCTCAGAGAAAGTTCCTTGAAGGCACATAAAAGTTCAAATTTAGTGACCTAAATATCTGAAGAGCCCCTCTGCTGCAGCTTTCAGGGGAAGGAGTTCCTTCTCTCTC
>JBBMJM010135527.1:0-12061 GCA_037832705.1 Centriscus cristatus
CACACACACACACACACACACACACACACACACACACACACACACACACACACACACACACACACACTCAAAGACAGCGATCAAGCGACAGCTGCGCACCCGCGCATTGACGTTCCATCACCTGTCAGTGGAGACAAATGCGCTATCTTAGCCCATACTTCCACACCAGCTGCCTGAATGGTGTGTGTGTGTGTGTGTGTGTTGCAACCAACTAAGCAGGCCGTCATCTGATGGCAGGGAATGTCAATGTACCGGAGACACACACAACCGCACCGTCATGCGTGTCAAATGTTCTTGTTCCTCTTTATCAAACATGATACAATTGGTTTCCACTTGACCCACCGTCAACTGTTCCCTCCCCGACGACACCGGAGGCCGATGATGCCGATGCACCGGATGCCAGCGGTCGCCACTTTGACCTGACGGCTCAAACCTGCGACTCTAGATATCAACGAATCCCAAACGATTCACATCCTGTTCACCGCAACTCATGATGACGGGCGTTGTTCCAGACAGGGAACAGGATCAGGAACAGGAGGGAGAAAAATAAAGAGGTGATATTTGAGAGGTGCAGAGATGAAGAGGGGATCTGTTTGTTCTGGAAAGAAGTGGTAACAGCAGTAGCAGTAGGATTGTGTAGTAGAACATATGGATTGGTGTTCATCTGTGTGTGTAAATGTACATGTGTACATATGTATGTGTGTGTGTGCGCGTATAGTATAAATATATATTGGACATGAAAGGGGACGACTAGATACTTCCTCCTACTCCTTTCACAAATCAAACTGGTAACTGATGTAATTTATTGTTTCTCTGTATATTTTTTTGATGGGGGGGTGGTTGTTCCTTTTCTTACTCCTATGTTTGAAATAAATCAGGAGGATTACAGGAGGAGGGCAGGGTGCAGGGTGATGTCTGTTTTCAGTCAGTGCTTTTTTCTGCTACATGAAGAACCTGAAGAACCCATCATCACAATCTGTTTTGAGACTGAAAACACTGTACACAAAAATAAAATAAAAAAAAATCGAAAAAAGAAATAAGCGTTCGGGTGTTGTATAAACACAGCGATGGAGCTTCGATTTGTAAACGTGGTCTCGACTCACTGAGCGGTAACGATGAGGAAACATTTGGGCCGCCATGCCTGAAGCTCGGGCAAGGTGCTGAGGAATGCATGATGACCCCCCCCCCCACACACACACACACACACTGGTAACACCTACTGCGTGTGTGACTCGTCAGTCTACATTCCTGTGCGTCACCACAAACAATAACCCCTGTGGCTACACCTGGTGCGTCGTAGGGCTCAAGTACACCGTGCCACACCGTCATACACATTACATTACAGTCCAGACTGCGGAATCCTCCCACACCTGTGTCATGTCCCGTGAGACCAATTCCCCAACTGAACCAGTTTTTCATGTCCCGGAACAATACGAGGTATTTTTAAAAAAAACAAACACTTGTCACATTTGGAAATGATCGATTCTACTGAATCAGAGCCGGGATGCTCGTCCCTGAAGGAGTGGTAGTTATGACAAGTGTGCCCGTTTTACTTGTTGTGTGACTTCACCGCTTGACTGATGCTGTGCCAAGTGGTACAATGAAAGTATAACTTAACATTTATAAAGAAAATAAACTATAGAGTCTGCAACTATAAAACCAAAGAACAAGGAAAAGATATAGAAACATCAGCGAAGATTGTTTATTGTTCAGCAAAGATAAATACTGACATTAACTAGCAGTTTAATACTTGACACAGCTGTCACGGTGCACAGATTCCATTGTAATCAACTGACACTGACGCACGGGTGCAGTACACACCTGCAGCGTGCCCCGGGTACAGACTATTGTCTGGTGCATTTCCAGCTTATTGAAACTATCATGACACTTTGGGAACACGAAGCCACGTCTTTCAATCACACATCTCAATGGGATTCTTTTACAGGGTGTCAGTGGGTGTGTGTGGCATGACTCCAAACTGTGGGAACGCTCAATGTGCAGCACACTCCTCCCTGACACACCTGCCGATAAATCATCTTATTGTCTGAATTGATCTCTCTGAACTCCTCTACCTCCGCTATGGTACGAGGAAGACGCGCACACAGTTTTGTTGTACTGCGCACAATGACAGCAAAGGATTCTGCTCCTGAGCTCGACAAACCTCTTTGGAGAGGTTTCTCTGTGCGAGAAGAGCGTATTAATGGTTTGGAGGTGTACATGAGATGAGGAATCAGCCCCTTATCCTCATACAACTTGTTTTTAGTACTAGAAGATTGATGCAGCACGCTGGGCAATAACACGTCAAAGCCACGGACGTACACGAAAAGCAACATGCTACTGTTAAAAATTATCGAGCCACGCAGAGGCAGTACCACAATGTGCTGTGTTGAGTTTATTTTATTGTACTATTGTCAACATATTGTTGATTTATTATCAATAAATGAAATATGCGTATGTCAACAGAGGAGGGAGGTGGTACAACAGGTAAGAACCCTGCTTAACCTGATGCCTCTCACCTTCGTCATGTGACATACTTCTGATGGGCGAAGCTGATCTGATCGAAGATGAAAGAGGTCATGACAAACCTGCAATTCGTGGGAAATCACTCCCAAACCGGCTCAGAGGAGATTCAAGTATGAAAGTCAAAGCATATTTCCTTGTGCTAGCGTCGGAGTGCAGCCAGATGTGTCCACGTCGCCCCATCTTCTCCCACAAAGCCTGCGGAACACTCTGGATCTAATTCATTAGCCTCGTTAGGCTCATTAACCAGCTTATGCTACTTCCAATTAGTCTTCTAGCACTGACTGACCCAGAGGTCTGCCCGGGCAAACAAACAGGCTCTCTGTGGTCAAACCCATGACGACGCTGAGACCTGATTAGAACGCGACGGTTTCCTACCAAACCTGATGACTCTTATCATCCCGAGTCGGCCGGTTGGCGGTTTGTCACATGCACCGCTGCATGTGACGATGGCTGGTTTAACAGGTAGTCCCAAAAAGAAAACAGGGGTGACAAAGGCACTGAGGACAATGGTATGATAAATGGAAACGAGTGGTGGCGATCCGAGGTGGGGATTACTGCCGAGTCAACAAAGATCGTCAAACAAAGGTCGTCAACACATGTGACAGTGTGCCACCCTCGATCTGACCACAAGCGACTTGTGGGAGTTCTTCACCTGCCGTGTGAGAGGGAGGAGGTCGGCCTTGACTAGGATCGGAAATAACACAGATATTATCCGGGCGTACAATCTGAACACTGGTGTAATATGACAGGACTTTCTGCCCCGTCAAGAACGATTTCTTGAGGGGAAACGCTGACTGATAGGTCCACTGTAGCAACACTGTTATTCCTTTTTTCCCTCTCTGGCCCCTCTCTGTTTAAATACAGAAGAGACACCCAACAATGACAACCCTTGAGTCCCCTTCTGACACACAAACACACACAGACAACAACCCTTCCCGTCCACTAATAAGAAGCAAAAGTCCTGCGACATGAATAAAATGGACGTATCAGTCCCTCTCGATGCTCCAGCACAAATTCAAAGGAAAGTCAGGAATGGGGAAGATGTCTCTGCAACACATTCACGTTGTCATTCACAGCCGCAGCTGTAGGTGAAAAGCCCACATGCCTAAATAAATAAATGAACAGGGTTGGGACTCATATACTTGCGGATAGACACTCACGCGCTTGCACAATCTTCTGAATCAGTTTAAGTCAGCAGCCTGTTCTTTCCCTCCAGCTAAAATCCCTGTTTCATTCCCTCCCCCTCACACATGTAGGCCTGAATATTTTACAAATACCCAGATAACAAGAAGTCTTCCTGACGTGATGCTAATTCACCCCGATGCCTTTATCCTGCAATCTTTTCAATTTGTCCTTTCCGATTTTCCTCCGCGGCCAACAGTTCAGTTACATTTTAGTCCTCGTGTTCCAGATGACACGAGTCGGGCCGGAGTCGGTCCAGGCGACACCTACGCCACGTATGCATTTAGGTCGATTCGCTGGATTTGTTGTCATCGGCAGCGGACAAAAACACTTCAATCGGTGATCGGCGCCTCGCTGTGTGATCTCGCAGATGAAGACTCCAGGCTGGAGTGGCTGTTCACTGGATACCAGCTGTGCCTCGCTCGGCGTTTCCAGATGGCCCCCGGGACGCTGTGCTGTGTCTGAGTGTGTGTGTGTGTGTGTGTGTGTGCGTGCATGCGCCTTCATCTATACATGTGAGACAGTCTCAGATTTAGACATGTCAGCACATGCTCGGCAGCGGCCTCTTTTTAAACACTGACACATTGTGTCATCGGAGCCACACAAACGAGGAGCCCAGAGCGGGCTGGCGTTACCCCTCGCTGAGACGTCCTTTCATCTGACTCATGCACACACATGTGACTGTGCGGCGATTTCAATGAGGACTTTCATAATGCAGTCACAAGCCCCTTACCCCCATGTTGAGTCGAACTGCCCTTTTGTAAGCGTCTACCGAGGGTGAGGTCTGGTCCTTCCTACACGTTTGACACATCTGAGAGGAGACCGGACCGTTTCAGACCACACCGGGGCTGCTGGTGGCTCTGTCATGACCAATCATTCGCCGAGATCTTGACAAAGTCTAGACAGACACATTGGCTTTTTGCTCCGCGTTTATATGCATGTAGTGCAGCCACACTAATCTCACTGCATTTTCAAAGCACCATCGACCATTTTGGGGTCACATCTGCCAGCAAAGACCGCCGTGACTCTCTGCCAGTAGGTGAGTGGAAACTTAATCATGCCTAATTTCTTGTCTGCCAACACATTCTAATGTATTCCCTCGGAGGACTTCTCTAAATCAAAGTATGAACCCCAGTGCGGGAGCCACCTGGTCCCTGTGCACAGCACCACCAATCACAGGGAACTGCGAACCCATCCCGAGCAGCAGGAAATGGATGGCTGGGCGCGAGGTGCACCGTCATCCATCCAGATTTCACCTCTGCAGGCATTCACTGAAGCAGAAATAAGTCCCTTGGATCAATAGACTTTAGCTGTCCTCCGATGGCAACTTCATTTCCTTTAAATAAGAAAAGACTGATATGACGAGGGTCTTCTCCCAGTGCCAGGCACACGTTCACGTTAGCTTCTTTCACTTTCAACTTTGGATGAAAGCAATCTTTTTCTCAAATCAATGTAGCATAAGAGCTGTCTTCTGAAACTTGAGTTGTTTCCTTCAGCTGTCACATCATTACTATATGTTGTAACTCACTCACGTGAGTGTTGTACCCACTTTTATTGAAATTTTTACAATTACAAATGCACTATTGTATTGGATTCTGACAGACCTGTTTGCAGTAACTCCTACTTTTAATAGTCAAACTGCATCTGCAGATTTTCAAATTCCGACATCAGCGTCAAACACGGAGTACGACGGCGCCACATGACATTGGGGAGCAGCATGGTGTCTGAGACAGTCGCTGCTCCCGGGGTGTGTAAATGAGTGTGTGTGTGTGGGAGAGAGAAGCTACAGCTGTCAATCACAGGCAGAAGGGGAAGCAAAGCGACGCGCTACCCAGTGGGTTCATCAGTACCATGTGTCAGTCATTCCCTGAGATCCCATTGATTGTCTGTCTGCATCTGCGCGCGCGTGTCTGTGTGTGCGTTTGAAAAGGATTGTGAAGGGGCCATATCTGGCCGCGAGAGAAGTATCACGGGGAGTGGGATGCAAAGGACAAGAAAAATAATGAGAAAGAAAGAGGACGAAACGTCCACAATGATGCAATTATGATTCAATTTAGATTCCTGCATCAATTATGCAAACGTATTCAAGAGACATGTCAAATATTGATAGGCTCTTCAACTTCGCAGACTGTATTCATTAAGGTGTCAAAACTTAACCTGGACGCTCTCATTAATCATGGATGGATGTCAGCTGGAGGTCCGCATTCACATTCAGACAACACTCCTCGGCCCACATGCCAGCGGAGGCGATGCCATCTACTGGTGTCTGCCTGTGCGTGAGCTGTCATGAGGTCCATGTCAGCGTCTGTGACCCGTCTTGTTTGTGTGTGCGTATGGGTGAGAGGTGAGCGAGGTGGGGTTACCTAGGAAACGATGCCCCGTCCAGCCTAAAAATGTCAAAGGACGTCTTTCTTTGGCTGAGCACGATCTCACTATGTCATCTTAGTGGTATGAGACACGTGTCCATCTGTCTGTCAGTCTGTAACTCTGGCCCAGTCGGACATATGACAAATACTGGATTTATAGGATTTTTTCCCCCGTCCTGTCATGTTCAAAGTGTCACCACAAAGAAATTTCAGAAGGACCATTTCCCATTCAGCTGTCTGCCTGTAGCTTTGACTCCCGTTGCTCTCAGTGTCATACTGGGCTGTAGCAGGCAGCCGCTTTCAGGCTAAAATCTCTAAAAGCCCCCTGCACACCGCCCACTCAATGAATATGAAACAATAACAAGTAGCTGTGCAGCATGACGGAGCGTTTAGCACCTACAGATCAAGACAATCCCTTCAAGAGTTCATGTGGCCTGAAAACGGAGAGGGAACATGCACCATCTACACGTTACTGTTAATGAATTCAAATAATAAGTCCCTAAAATCAGAATAATTCCAAAAGTAGCATATTAATGAACAATTTCAACATAAGTGACGTGAATGCAGGACGACTGAGTGTCTACATTCTACCTGTCTACATTCCGATGCAGCGTCATTACACCACAACAAACGGTCCTTGAGGTTACGAGTGCTGTGTCGTCGTCATCTGAAACACCTCTGATGGGCAAACCTGGTCTCATATGACTGAACCTCGGCTCCAATGCTGGGTGAGGTCACGGCACAGGGGTCAGAGGTCACCCTGGTCCCCACCCTGAAGAACAAAAGCGAGGAGTAAGCCTTTCAGTCGGTGGCTTAGACTGAGGCTGCCTGGGGGACTGTGTGTGTGTGTGTGTGTGTGTGTCTGCCTGGGTGACGGTGTTGTTGTTCCTTATAAGGGGGGGTTATGTCTGTGTGTGTGTGTGTGTGTGTGTGTATCTGTCTGGGTGATGGTGTTCCTTTAAATGTATGCAAAAAGGGAGTTGTGTCAGTGTGTGTGCGTGTATGTGTCTGTGTGTGTGCACATACATCTGTGTAAAGCAATAAGAGTTCATGTTCTTGTCTAACCACATATGCGTGTGTGTAGTGGAAACTGTGAAGATGAACCCAAAGTGCAAACCTCCTGCCCCTCCTGCAGGCCTCCCCCTGAGCGCTGCACTTGGCTGGCTGTCGGGTGCATGTGCGCGTGCACACGTGTGTGTGTGTGTGTGTGTGTGTGTACAGGGAACAGCTGTTCTCCAGTGCAACATAGGGAGGTCAGGGAGAGACGTGGAGGAACTACAGCTGTGGCCCCAGGGCTTGTGGGAACTGTAGCCTGAACCATGTGGGAGAGGAGTCGCAGACAAGGACGGGAGAGAAGTGGGAGAGATTTCATCTCAGTGGGGGGAAAAAAAGCTCCAACTGCCAACTGTGACAAGATAACCCGGGAACATGAAACTGTAAATATGACGTGTGAAACAAGAGCAGATATTCACATGAGAGAGAAGAAGTTTGTTCTATGGTCAAATCAAAAGAGCAGCACAAGTTACAGGCCCCAGAACCGACCTTGTGTTTCAGCCTCAAGGTCGTCCCACACGCTGGATGTGTGTGCGTGCAGCACACGCAGACTTTCCCGGTAAAACCCCTCGCGTTTAAACACTAATCACGGTTATAAGCTCGTAAACAACTTGAGAGGTGGAGAATCAGCCCGCTGGCCGAGATTTCACAGTAACCTGAATAAAGACCTACTGCTGGATAATGCTCGTTTCAGGACGGCGCATAATGTGATAAGTCGGAGAAATCATTTTAGAGTTCCGCACAGACAATAATGGGCTGCGGCTGAGAGCAGAGGCCCCGCTCCAACAGAGAGAAACCGGTGGCAGAGAGAGCAGCTGACAACGAGAACTAATAAGGGGCTCATCTCTCTGAGGCACCAAGAAAAAACACAGAGGCTGTTGTACACCGCTTCCAAGAGCACGAGAACGAAAGAAAAAAAAGCTCCATCCACGCTGAAACACAACACTGAATCCCTTCTGATACATTCGGCTAAAGAATAATATCTGCACCAAGAATAATATTTGCTGCCTGCATTATAGGAGACTACTGGGGAATAGAAGCAGAGATGGAACTGGGCCAAAAGCCAATTTTATGGCTTTGGTTGGAGCACAAAAAGGTGCGACTTAATATATTCCCCCTTTCGTTCATTTGTACGCCTCAATTAAACACCGCCAATTGCATCTGTGAGGCAGTCGAGCCTAAAATCATTAAAAGTCGGCACAGATTAAAAGCAGCATTCGTCAGCAGCAGAGACAAGAAAAGAAGGTAGAAAAAGCGAAGAAAGACCAGCAGAAGTTCTTGGAGAACCTTTGAGAACCAGGTGATTAGACTCAGAGCTGTGGAGGACATTCAGGGTTTATGTCTGCGTGTCCAGAGATCGATGGCAGACGCAGCAATCAGCATATCCATCTCCCACCCAACAGTCTGTTCACTCAGTCTGTTTCTGAGTATCTTATGATTGTGTGTACTTTCCTACCGTGCATTCTAAATACGGTCCTCTCTCCACCTCCAATGGAATTCCATTAGCTCGTAGCTACGCCACCGGCTCCAGCAGACTTTTGTTTATTGCTCGGCTTACGTATGAGCTGGCTGATGGATCACTCTCTGAATTGTTTCTTCATTCAAAAGCACACACCCACGTATGCAATGTATTGTTTTCCATCGCAGAGGGCGTGCAGCCTGATGGATGAACGCGACGGAATACATTTACAGTGTCACAAACCGGTAACCTCTCCTTCAATTGTTCGGGTACCTTTGGATGGGCTGAGCCGCACGGAATCCAGACCCTCGCAACCAAACACGCTCATCCGGTGACTCTTTGTCTTTGGCATCGTAAAGCTTGATTTATGCTTCAGTGTAACGTTGCAGGTTACGTACGTAGCTCGACGTCTCCCAAAACATAACCCACACATCTGTAGACAACTGTGAACGGTTTATGACAATGTCCCTGTTACTGTGGTAACGAGATCCACTTATTTTCAGTCACTACTGCTTGAAAAAACTGCAGGAGAAAAAATGCAAAACCTGGTGGCCTAAGTCTTTAACCTGCCTCCGGTTGACCTCATTTTCATCATGTTCACTGGCATTTTCTTTGACACAGGTCTGCGATTTGCTTCCTTTTAGACATTTTAAACACACGATGGAGACAGTTGCGGAAGCTGATGTAGAGATGATTGAAAAGAAAGCGCCAAAGACATGTTTTAAGGACTCATAATCCCCCAGCCTCTGGTCACCTTTGCACTGAAAGCTTTCAGGCATCAATGCTGGAACATATAATAACGGCGCTATCTATGGCCTTCTGCTTTTGGCATATTGTGTTCCGTTCTTTTGTAAATGCAACGACTTCCACATGCAGAAGAACGTTCGTGCCCTTTAAACAAAAGCAGTGTTCTTATCAAAGGCTCTCTGATGAACATGAGGAGGCGACGGCTGGTCAGACTCACTGGTTCACCACTTGAAAATGGAACCACACAGGAGCTTTGGAACATTCGCATTCCTCCCCGATGTGTCCAATGCAGACTTCTCCAGGAAATCATCATCGCATCTGCATTCCTCGGCATCTCTCTTCGCATCTTTCTGTTTCAGCGCAAGTATTTTCCACTGTGGCGGCTCTAACCTGCCGGTCTCTCTGGGATGCGGGGACGACAATAGAGAGGAACAATAGCAGAAACGCAGATGAGGAACCTCTCAGCAGCGCTGAATAGGTGAGCTGTGTCCAAAAACCCATTGTCTGCACGCCTCCTATCTCCATTTACACACCATATTCACAACAATCTCAGAGGGGAACGGGCAAATCAAAGTCAGCAGCTCATTTAATTGTCTCTGGATAAAATCGGCACCGGAGCGACGTTCATGTACAACGGTCTCATGGAGACGTCGGGCGTTTCTGTGGTGGAGTGAACCAAGGACTCTTTTCTTCCTCCTGAGTGATATCGTTGCCACACACTTCAGCGACGGAGCCGTCCTGATTCATTTCAAAGTTGGAAATGTTCAAAACATAAGGCGAGGAGCAAGAGCATCGTGGTACAACAGAAGAAAAAAAAAAAAGAGATGGGTAAAAAAAAAAATCAGCAAGCAAGCACCAAGTCGGAGGGTGTCAACATGCGCAGCCACACACACCAGGAGGGGGAGAATAATCTCACAGCTCCGACCTGACTCACTGACAGAATGTCGCCTCCAATCCAAGCATTTGTAACGGGGCAGCAGCTTTCTGTCGTTAGTCACCCGCTCTGGCAACGGCACGATTTTGACTTCCTCAAAAGTCATAAAAATCCTTCCACTTCCACTGCTGCATTAACCATCCGCGACAAATGGACCTCCGTCTGGCAAACAAGTCAGTAACATACACACTCGGCCATAATGCTGTTAAAGATGAATATTATACCCACTACAGCTCAGGCAGACACACACACATATGAAATTGCTTGTCTCCGTTTAAAACATTAAAACACACTCATTCAGCAGATAATTTGAATGAATACACATTCTTTATTATGCCCACACGTCTCGATGTCTCATTGGTGAAAACAACCATTTAAGAGCTGGGACCCCATTCTAATCCCTTGGTGATGCATTTACCTCCAGCTGAGAGTCCAATTACCGGCGCTATAAATGCTCATGGCGGCGCTAAGCATAACAATAGCACCGTGTTTTAAAACTGCTAGCTCGGACGGGCAGCTTGGTTTACCCCGGGAAACCGCGCGGCACAATTACAACTAAAGCCATAAAGCCCGCGGCTCCAGCTGATTTACTCTGTTATCGCAACTTTTTTCCACTTTCTCTGGTTCTCCACATTTAAGTCTCAGGTCCACAAATCATTCATCCCATGAAACTCCGATCATAGTACGCAGGTACAGTAGTAGTAGTAGTAGTACTCCTAGTACTCCGGTATTAGTGCTCTATGCCTTCAGTCAGTGGACTTGTACATCCTGAGGGACGCAGGAAACATGCACCTACTCGACATGATGATGAAGATGATGAGGGTCAATTAATTATACGTTAATTCATACAGCATGCGGTGGTTAGGAGGGACGCAAATTAGTTCATTTGCTGTTGGCAACACGAGATATTACAAGACAGCCCCCACCCCCCCAGTCCTGATAAACAGGTACCTCTGCACTGTAATCACTTACTTTTCTATTATTACATTGTCATATATATGTAATCACGTTTGCCTCTAGCTCATCGGTTACGAGGTGTCAAACCTCGGTGGGAGCGGTAGGAGAGTGTGATGACAGACGGATCTCTTTCATGCTGATATCCAGACTGACGTGTTGACAGACAGACACACGTTGAGCTGCGGATCAAAGTGTCACTCAAGGTGGTTTGGTTTCTTTTATCGGACTAAAAGCCCAGAAGATTTCGTTCATGGGTGTGGAAAAACAAGGCAGGACCCTTGAACAAATAAAGTAAAAAATCGGATGAATCCATCTGGTCATCTCCTCTCCTCAGTGATAACTGGGTCATCTGTGGGAGAGGCCCGGCGTTCTCCTGAGACCTGCACATGCACATGCCATCAGTAGGAGTAGTTCAAAGGAACCCTATAAAACATTTACAACACTGTTAAGCCCCCCTACCCCCCCCGTTCCCCTTTCCCTTTGGCTCAATTTGTATCTTCTCTCCTTCCCCGGCCTCTCTGATTCTCTGTGCTGTCACGAGTGTTTCCGCATCTTGTGTGTTTCTCCGGCCTGCCTCTGTGAATGACCTTGGGTTAAACACATTTAATTAGCGCTCACAGGATCCACACACTCCCCCTCTGGCGGTTTAGAGACGAGCCCTCTGGACCAACCAGTGTGTGTGTGTGTGTGTGTGTGTGTGTGTGTGTGTGTGCAAGGGTTTGCTTGCTCTACAAGTTGATCTGGAACAGTAAGAGATGCCAGATTTCACAAACACACACACACACACACACACACACACACACACACACACACACACACACACACACACACACACACACA
>JBBMJM010135598.1:0-12056 GCA_037832705.1 Centriscus cristatus
CATTAAAACTAAATTGAAAGAATTAATGATTTCCCTCATGTTATTTGAAAGTGATATGAATACATCCTAAGAAATATTGTGAGAGGGGGAAAAAAAGTACACCCACATTGGGTAGCAAACCCAAGACCACCACATTGCAAGGTAACAGTACTAATCACTGGGTTTTGGGGCACCTTGATAGAAAACAGTAAAACAAAGGAGAAGAGACACAATTCTGTAAAAATCAAAGTAGTGGTAGTTGACTTTGAACTTAACTGACTTTGAACCTAATAGACTTTAAACCTTTGATGACACTGGCTGCAAGGTAGCTATATAAGAGGACACGATTTTTACTCAAAAGTTTCAAAGTTTCAAAATGGCACAAAGAGGCAAGACAAGCAAAATGAAAGGAGACAAAAAAAAGAAACTGACAGGAGACAAGGAAAACAAACTGAAAGAGGACAACAAATACAGACTGAATATAATTCAGCAAGAGAATTTGCGTGTGCAAATGCTCATGAAAGAGAGAAAATTCTTGGAACTTTACAATGCGCGTGATGAACAGGATGAGCCAGAAAGAGCTCATCAGAGACAGCAAGAGGAGGATGCAAACCTGCACAAACAGCAAGAAAGACAACGTCTGGACATGGAGGAATTCTGTATAATTCCACAGTTCTACCTCAGTTTTGATGGCTATCCTATGCCTGTAAGACGGACAGCGGCAGCGCGAGCCATCAGGCAGCGTTTTGAGCAAAACGAGGTGAAGTTAACGTATCAAGAGTACGTTCCTCGGCCACCACGGGTTGCACCAAAAACACACCGGGAGATGGACCACAAAGCACAACAGAGGCCACGAACAAATGATCCCAGCATTAAAACACAACCCTACCTCAGCGTCGATGGCTATCCATTGACCACTAAAATAAATGCTACATCCCGAGCCATGAAGCAGCATTTGGAGCGCAACAAACTCCACCTAACCTATCAAGAGAACAGCCCTCGGCTACCACAGGTTGCACCAAAAGTAGGACATCTGGAGGTACCGGTAGATCAAGGAGCAAGAATGAAGCCCACAAGAAATAATCAAACAGACATCAGCGAGGCACCAGAACCCTACCTCAGTGTTGACGGCAGCCCATTGACCTCTAAAATAAATGCTACATCCCGAGCCATGAAGCAATATTTGGAGCGCAACAAGCTACAGCTAACACATCAAGACATTAGTCCTCAACTACCACTGATTTCACCAAAAGTAGGACACCAGGAGATGGATCATGGAGCAAGACTAAAGCCCACAACGAATTATAGAACAGATATCGATATCAGAGAGCCACCAGAACCCTACCTCAGCGCTGACGGCTATCCATTGACCACTAAAATAAATGCTACATCCCGAGCCATGAAGCAGTATTTGGAGCGCAACAAACTGCAGCTAACATATAAAGAGAACGGCCCTCGGCTGCCACAGATTACACCAAAAGTAGGACATGTGGAGATGGATCAAGGGTTCAGAATGAGGCCCTCAAAAAATTATGAAACAGACATCAGCAGGGTACCAGAACCCCATCTCAGCATTGATGGCTGTCCATTGACTAGTAAAATGAATGCTAATCAGCATTTGCATTGCAACAAACTGCAGTATACATATCAAGACAACAGCCCTCGGGTACCATACATTGCACCAACAATACATCATCATCATCATCATCATCATCTGGAGACAGATCAAGGAGCACGATTCAAGCCCATAAAATATGATGAAACAGAGATCAACATGGCACAAGAACCCTACCTCACAGTTCATGATTGTTCATTTAGAATGAATACTAAACCCAGAGCTATGAAGCAGCATTCTCAGCAGTATTCTGAGCACAACAAACGACAGCAGCATCAGACTTGCCGAGCACCTATTGAACGAAAGCCACCTACAGGAAAAGTAGTAACCATGAATCCAAATTTGAGGACATGCTGGCTGTTGCACCATCAGGGCAATCCTTGATCTTTTTCATAACATGCAATTACGGTAAAAAATAAATAAATAAAAATTTAAGATCAATAGATTCTTTATTGATCTACCAAGAGAAATTTACCATTTTTGCAAGAGAAATTCTACTTGTATAGAAAACAAGGTTCTCTGGCAGCAAATAACTTTGCTGTCTGTAACTGTACAATATACAATATAGTGTACTGTACAGCCATATTTGGGATTATCATCATTATGATCATGCTATTTGTGTAAAACAGTAAAATGTTTGTCCGTAAAACATTTATTACATGAATTAATGTATAATGATAGTGACAAACAACTCTAATTCAATGTGTATAAACCAACCAACTGTGTAGATAGTTGCTCTGTGCATTTTGTGTATGGTGGTGTGTGGTGTGTGCCCGAAAACCTGTGATCCAAATGATCCCGGCATGAGAACAGCGCTACGTCAGTGTTGTTGTCTCTCCATTGACCAGGAACTCAACTAGCTGGAGCTGAATTCATGGAGTGAACAAACCTTGGCCACCACATATTGCACTAAAAACACATCTGCGGATGGACCAAGGTGCAAGACAGAGGCTACGAGCAAATGACCCCAGCGTGAAGACAGAGCTGTATGTCAGTGTTGATGGCATTTCATTGATCAGTAAAATAAATTGCAAAACTTGAGCCATGAAGCAGCAATTCAACCACAACAAGCTGGAGCTCACGCATGAAGAGAACAACCCTAGGCTACCATAGATTGCACCACAAACAACATCTGGAGATGGTCCAAGAAGCAAGACAGAGGCTGTGAGCAAATGGCCACAGCATGGTAACAGCTCATGTCAGAGTTGTAGACCTAGCAGTAGAACAGAGCTTCACAAGCATAGTAACAGTAACAGCAAAACATGTGCAAAAAATCAAAGGCAGTGGTAATTGACTTTAAACCTAACTGACTTTGAACCTTTGACGACATCAGTTGCAAGTTAGCGATATAAGAGGACAAGCTTTCTATGAAGTTGATCCTACACAAAAGTTTCAAATTGGCACAAAGAACAATGAGGATGAGAAAAGAACTTTATATCAGCGTCGAGGGCTGTCCATTGATCAGTAAAATAAATGCTCAAACGAGAGCCATGAAGCAGCATTTGGAACGCAACAAGCTAGACCTAACATATCAAGACAACAGCCCTCTGCTCCCACAAATTGTACCAAAAACACAATATCTACGGATGAGTCATGGTGCAAGACAGAGGCTACGAACAAATGACCCCAGCATGAAAACAGAGCCTGATGTCAGTGTTAATGGCTCTCCATTGACAAGTAAAATAAACCCTTGGCTACCACAGATTGCACCAAAAACACAACATCTTGAGATGGACAAGGGAGCAAGAAAGAGGCCGCGACCAAATGACCCCAGCATGAAAACGGAGCTCTACGTCAGTTTTGATGGCTTTCCATTGACCAGTAAAATAAATGCAAAAACCCAAGCCATGAAGCAGCACTTTGAACGCAACAAGCTAGACCTAATGCATCAAGAGTACAACCCTTGGCTGCCACAGATTGCACCAAAATCACATCTTGAGATGGACCAGGGAGCAAGACAGTATCCACGAGCAAATGACCCCAGCACAAAAACGGAGCTCTACGTTAGCATTCATGGCTTACCATTGACCAGTAAAATTAATGCTAAAACCCGAGCCATGAAGCAGCATTTTGAACGCAACAAGCTAGAGCTATCGGATCACGAAAACAACCCTTGGCTACCACAGATTGCACCAAAAACACATCTTGAGATGGACCAAGGAGCAAGAAAGAGGCCACGAACAAATGACCCCAGCATGAAAACAGAGCTCTACGTCAGTGTTGATGGCATTCCATTGACCAGTAAAATAAATGCAAAAACTCGAGCCATGAAGCAGCACTTTGAACGCAACAAGTTAGACCTAACATATCAAGAGAACAACCCTTGGCTACCACAGATTGCACCAAAAACACATCTTGACATGGACCTAGGAGCAAGACAGAGGCCAAGAGCAAATGACCCCAGCATGAAAACAGAGTTATATGTCAGTGTGGAGGGCTCTCCATTGACGAGTAAAATTAATGCTAAAACCCGTGCCATGAAACAACATATTGAATGTAACAAGCTCCGGCTAACACATCAAGAGAACAAACCTCGGCTACGAAAGGTTGCACCGAAAACACATCTGGAGATGGACCAAGGAGCAAGACAGAGGCCACATGCAAATGACTCCAGCATGAGAACTGAGCTCTATGCCAGTTTTGATGGCTCCCCACTGACCAGTAAAATAAATGCTAAAACCCGAGCCATGAAGCAGCATTTGGAGCGCAACAAGCTGGAGCTGACACATCAAGAGAATAGCCCTCAGCTTCCACAGATTGCACCAAAAACACATCTGGAGATGGACCAAAGAGTGAGACAGAGGCCACGAGCAAATGACCCCAGCATGAGAACTGAGCTCTATGTCAGTGTTGATGGCTTTCCATTGACCAGTAAAATAAACGCTAAAACGCGAGCCATGAAGCAGCATTTGGAGCGGGACAAACTGCAGCTAACATATGAAGAAAATTGGCCTCCACTACCATAAATTGTACCAAAACATAATATCTGGATATACACAAAGGAGCAAGACTGAAGCTGGGAAAAGATGACAGACACTGGATTTAAATGTTTTGCCAGGGACACACTGCAGCTACATCATCTACCACCAACTGAATCAATGCCATCTACAGGATGATAACAACCATGAAGCCCAATAAGAGGACACACGGGCTTCTGCAATCTCAGGGTAATCCTAGATCATTTTTTTCTACAGAGTTTATATCATGTTCTGACCTGCACAAGGGAAATGATCTTCCTTCCACTATCCAGTTTTCTTCCAAAATGTCTCCCATTTTTGTTCCCCCATTCCGTATCCACATCATGGGTTTTATATATTTTAAATAATTTAGCACAACTTCTAATCAGCATCCACACCAATTGTTTGTGATTGACTAACACTCATGTACTTTCTTGTACTGTACATTACATTAACAACATTAATTCAGTGATGTATAAAGAAATGAAACTTGTCTCTGGAACTTTATTCACTGACTGCGACACTTTCATCCAATTTGTGTAAACCAGCTTGATGAGTTCCTCCATCACTATCAGCATTTTAACGGTGTGCTGCCAGGATTTGCTCTAGGTGCTTGAGCAGATTAACTGCTGCCTCTCATTGTTTCCAGCAGTGTCAAGTGTTTCCTTTTACATTCGTGCAGTTTTCCTATTTGAAGAAGGGTAATCCATCTACCCACTTCCATAGTTGGTAATTTTATCCATTTTTCGCAGTGTTAATTAGCCATGTTTTTAATGATCAAGTATTGCAGTAGAATGACAATAATGGAAGGTGCAGGTGGAAAAAATGGATTACCACCCAGATTTGTAGTAGGATCTTGCTCTGTACCAGTTGCAGACCGTTGCTGTGTTTTAGATTTCTGGCGTGTCCAAGGGCTTGTACCACAAAGCAGGATTTGGTTTTAGCGAGATAAGTTTAGCGTTAACCCTGGGTTTTCTGGCCCTGAATGTAGCACAGGCAGTATGCATCATGCTGTGGTTCTTTGCCACGGGCTGTTTGCTTTATTCTGTGGGAGATGCAGAGGGGCTCAGCAGAAACACCGTCTACCCGGTGGTCCACCAAGTCGCTTCTGCCCGTAGTAGTTCAAAACATGAGTTCATCTTCCCATACATGTGGTTATGTGAACAGTGTCATTTCCACACTTTATTCATGGTGTTTCAGGCTTCAGGCTCTTTTTTGAAGGGGGAGATTATATTTTTGCACTTTCCCCTGGATCCTTTCTAATACAGCTGAATCAGGTTGATTTTATTCAGACTATCAGCTTGGTATATTGATATGATTAGATTGTGGCATCAGCTTTCAACTTTAGTGCAGCATATAACATTGTGACATTAAGGCCAACGTAGCAGATGCAATTATGGTTTTATGTTTGTTCTTTATCTGGGGGAAAAAGATAAATGCAGTACACGCACTTCATATAACACGTGTAAGTTTGTGGGATTCACGGATGCTGTTGGTTAATTAAGGCACTATTGAGCAACTTTCACATTTACACCGTCTGCAAAGCGTTACCAGCCGCCATTTTCTGGCAGCTTCCACACAGTGTTTCCCTTTTCTACAATGACTGACTTCTCCTCCTCGTACATTTCAGCATTAACCTCTGCAGCTGGTGAGCGGTGCTGTCTGTCTTTTGTGTGCTCATGATTGCCATTGGTCTGTGGTATCGGAACCCTCTTGATATATGTGTGTGTTCATGGATCTTGATTAGACAAACCCGGGTCCTCCTGATCGCTATGATCCCGGTAAATCCACCCTGGATTAATAGAGTAATCCAGGACCTGATGATCTAGTTTCATATAGGCCCCAGGTCAAGTTTGTTTATTGTCCTGCTCTGGCTGGTGGCTATCCCGGCAACTACCCTGGTTCACAGATTTATTCCGGATCACAGCAGAACATCATGTTGGCTTGAACGCCTCCCACTTCAATCTTTCTGTGATCACATTTGGAAAATTGGATGTTTTGTTGATCTTTGGGCAGTTGTTCATTATCTAGATTACTATGACTATGTTCACACAGAGTCAGAACTGGAATATTGTTTGTTTTTTAATTAATTGTAATTTAATTTTAATTTTAATTACTCATTTTACACATTAAGACAGCTCATTTGGATGAGGTTGCAGTGAATGCCTGGTTTATGATATGTGCATATACTGTATATGCCAATACAGAGTAATTCACACTCAATTTAGAGCATAAATTATGAATTTTTAATCAGAGCTCTACCATCTTCTCAACTCATGTCCTGTTGTTCTCTCAAGCCCACAGCTAAAAACATGGTCCCTTGGCCCTCCTTTCTTCCTTGCTGTCTTTATTAATTTCCACTTTGTCATATTCAATCAGTTTTTCATAGTCTGGATGATATGTACTGACAACCTGGCTATATTACAGGCTGCTGTGACCATCCCGACGTTGATAACTGCATTTATGTTTCAAGTCATGTTTTGACTAGTGCTGTCAGTCGATTAAAAAAAAATAATCAAACTAATTACAGGCTTTTGTAATTAATCCAATTAATCGCATTTTAATTGCATATCTGCTAAAGGTCTCCTGATAAAGAATTTGAATTCTAGGATATTAAAAGAGTGTCATGCATGACTAATCAATTGAATACAGTAAGAAGAAAAGATTTGAAATCCATTTTTGTATTGGTGAACTGTGCTTCATAAATGAAATCCAAAAGTAAAGGTTAAGCACATCCGCAAGCCTTTTAGGCCAGGTGCATTATTCAGGTGTTCTTTCGATTTCTGCTTCCCTGGCGGATTGTATATGTGAATAATGCCAGTTCAATTAGAAGTGTTATTTCAGGGTAGCAGTTTTGGATTGTGCACTTTCACCTTGTCAAATAATGCTACCCCTGCTTATTACCACTTCTAGACACTTTAATGCACTGGTATTATTCTCATATGGCCAGTGAGGTGAGTGGTGGTTGAAAATAAATGTAATAAGCAGTGGTAGCACTACTTTACAGGGTGAAGGTACCCGATCCAAAACTGCTACCCTGAAGAAATAACACGTCACAAATCATCGTCTTGGGCGTTGTTTTTTAATGTTTCATGGGCTGCAAATGTAAGAGTACGCAAAATTAAGTATGTCATTAACCTGAAGACTCGGCGATGTGTTATGGGACATACGCAGAGTCAGGAAGTAGTGCTTCTCGACGGGTAGCAGCAATCGACTGAACACAGGTACGTCAGGCTTGGAGTTGCTCCGGTGGTAAGAGAACTCCTTTTTGCAAAAAACACAAATCATAGCATTTTTATTTATTGTTCGTTTTGTTAATAAACTTGCCGTTCAGTGGTCCGACTGACGACACACTCGCCTTTTCCTGAGTCCATGTCTGTTATTGTTGCCCACACCCACTTCCTTTTTAATTTGCCAGCGCAGGTGACGTAGCACAGCCGAGAAGACTACGGGTCCTTGAATGGGCTTTCAAATGCGCCACCGTGTATACTCATAATTAATTGTGTTTTTTTTTGTTTTGTTTTGTTTTGTTTTTTTAACGTGTTAAAATTACAGCACTAGTTTTGACACTCTCATTATTTGTGTTCGGTCACCTAATAAGAATTATGTTGGCAAGATGGGTATCTATTTCCAGAGCCTTCCCCAGGTGCTCTATTATCTTCATGCAAAATGGGTGTATGAAATTACATTCCCATAGCACATGTAGGAAAGTCCCCTTGGTCCACATTTCCAACAGAGATTGGAAGAAACATTCCTCTGGACTTGAATAGTTAAAAAAAAAAATCTGTACACACAGAAACAGTCATCAATATGTGCATCAACACAAATTTAGTGAATACGCCGTAGTACATATGCCAATGGTGCTGTAATGCTGCCACAGAAATGCGCCAAAAATTAAGAAACTTGAGATATCATCGCCAAACAATGAGAATTTATGTTGATCCAAACTCATATCTATTCACGTGATTTCCATATTCTTTCGAATACATTGGTTCATTGGTTCCTATGAACAAAGCAAAGGCTTGTGGAGAGAGGCGGTAGCCTTGTCTAGTTCCCTGCTCCAGAGTGAATGAGCCAAGTCCACATTATTTTTATCCTGGTGATTTATATCTAAAAGATGGAAACTTGGCTGCTAATTCGCGCCAAAGGTGTCATGTCCAAGGCACAACTTGGATGGTACTCAAGACAGTAGTACACTACTCAATACAGTAGTAGTCATGTTTGTTTCAAACATCTAGGCTTTCTTGCCTGGATCCTTCAGCTCTTTTCATTATCAAGTGTTTCATGTCAGTTTCCCCACTTCAAGAGGAATGACCTGTCTACCTGAATTAGATAGTTGGTTGCATTCATTGATCCACCTGTTTTTGTTCTTTTTGTATTTATTACTTATACTTAACTTACTACTTGTTTATTCGCAGTTTGAATTATCCAGTTTTTGGTCATTAACTATTGCAACAGAATGACAAAAGTGAATGATGTAGGTGGAAAATCAGCTGTAGTACATTGTTATGTTTAGCATATCTGGGATCTGGGATGCTAAGTCCATGTTTAAGTCCAACAACAAGACACAACAACAGTGGCCAACTGGATTTATAGTAGGATCTTACACTGTTCCAATTGCACATCTGCTTTGTTTTTTAGAGTTTCTCTTCAGATTTGGTGTGTTTGTTTATTGTGCTGCTCTGCCTGGTGACTGTGAGTGTCTCCTGCTGGCAACCCAATCCTGCAGCTTTGTTCTCTTTCACAGTGGATCTACAGTTTGACTGAGCAGGTATTTGTGATGCTCTTCAAGGAGTTTAAGTGTTTTATCAACACGTGCCTTTGAAGCAGCCCATGGGAAATGCAGTCTCTGGCAGAGTGGAGTGGAAACTATTGATTACTTATTTGTTTTGTTGTCAACAAGATTAAAAAAAAACATGACATGAAAAATCTTCATTATGGCTCACCATAGGAGTCATGCATCTGTCCGTCCCAGGGAGGGGGATCCCTCACCCTGTGGTCCTCCCTGAGGTTTCTGCCCCTTTTTCCCGTTATAAGGGTTTTTTGGGCAGTTTTTCCTCACCCTGATTGAGGGTTTAGGACAGAGGGTGTAGCAATGTATCAATCAAGACAATTGTAAATTGTGTTGTTGGGCTACATAAATAAAATTGAACTGAATGCATTTCATGAAGTTTTTTTTTTTCGTCTTTGCAGTGGCTTCAGTGTACTGCTTATCAGTGCAAGAGCAGTCAGACTGTAACAAGGATGTTACATCCACAGAGCTTCTGTCATGGTGCTGTTGTCACCTACATGGAAGAGCCTTTTGACAAGCATACAGAAACATGCTTATGTCGACTTAGTGCCTCCCTTTCCTAGTGGAACATTGGGTGATTAGCCTCTTCTATCTACTCCCATCGCTGGCAACCGATTCTTACACTTTGCCATCTCATTGAATGCATCCTTAAAATATGTTGCATCATCTTTGGCCTACATCTATTCTTCTTGCCCCCTCTGGCACCCAGCACAGACAGTACATTGGACAGAAACATCAATAAGTCAAACCTGTGGATGATCCCAGAAGCAATGTTGTCAAGAATTGATGACCTGAGTCTTAACCTGAAAGTCACCAAGTAATGTACAAAAGGAGATATGTTAAAACAGCACTAATGGTGATTGGACTTGGATTGGACCGGGTTGCTCATGTAGCCATGTTGCCACGTCATCTGTGTGTGAATGTTTCTGCAGCTTGACTTTGTACAGCAGCTTATGCCAGCGAGTGTATAAGGAAAATAGTGTAAAAGTGCTTTGAGTATTATTAAAGCATAAAGGCATAAACATTCCATAAAACTATCATTTTACTGTACACCACTAGGGCTTTTAAATCCAGTCCCCACCAATGTCCTTTCACTTCAAGATTCAAGACTGATTTCCATCCTGCATTCAAAGTCAGCCATGTTTGTTGTCAGCTGATTGGTCAGCTAAGGTGCCATGTGGCCTTTCGAGAGAGTTTGGTCTGAACTGGACTGCCGCTTCACCTGGGGCCTCATGTATATAGGTGTACGTGGATTTCATACTGCAACCTGGCATGGGCTAATATCCACAAAACTCCAGATTCTCCAGAATCAGATGGTGTGTCCAAACTTTTGATTGGTAGTGTATATTTCTTTTTTATTATTATTTGTGCAATAAAATGTGTTCATTACGCTCATCATACAATGGTCTTCTGCTCACAATTTATATATGTGTAAATTTGTGCGTAATCATGCTAGGATATTAAAAATGAAATTAAAATCTCAGACTGTTTTTGTTGTTGTACAGAGCCATTTTATTTGAACTCTGACAGAAAGTAAACAGTTCAAGTATAACACTCTACTTCAGCCTTCAACTTGACCATTAAAATAGAACAACACTTCTGTGGTGTAGTCTGTGGACTTAAATGTAATTTTTGGAGGGATTCACTGCGGAGCTGTTGTACTATACTGCAATAGCTGAATTTTGGTTTAATGTCTTAGCATGTGTTTGACAGCATCAAGGGGAGCCAAGCACAATGAGCCTCCCCAGCTTGCTTTCATTTTGAAGAACCATGGGGGCATATGGAGAGATAGTTGTGCAGACTATGAAATCAGTCCTAATTGGCTGGCAGCCTTCATGAAGTGTTTCTGGGGAGCTCTATTGATTATTAAAAGGCAGGCTGCATCAAAGAGCCATTTGCCATTCAGACACAACTCCAAAAACACTGACACGAACAGATACTATACATCCTTGACTTGCCACACTCACGAATGCAGCATTCGTAAAGAGAATGATAGATTTACAATGATTTTTTTAAAAAAAGGTAGCAGAGAGCAGAAAATGAGCGGGTGATGAAGCTGGGCGTGATTTTTATTCTTAAGAAAGTTTTCCTCCTTTTTAATCTGCTTCAGTGCCCAAATACCTGATACCTTGTATCAGGTATTTTGGGAGAACTCACAGAAGTCCAGTATCTCAGTGCAGAATCTGTTTTGCGTGTCCTCTTTGAATCGTAAGCAACGGAGATGCAGTGGGTTTTTCTCTCATTGTTACGCTTTCTGTTCTGCTCCGGCTGGTGTGGTGACAATTGTGACGCTTTTGTGAAGATGCTTGCTAAGCAGGATTTCCTTCCTGCCTAAACAAAGGAAAGCAAACACTGATATGTAGACTCATACATTGAATTATAATAGCTGTGTGCCTATAGCACTGTAATTTTCATTCATGCATAGTGTGACACACACACACACACACACACACACATGTGCCTGCTCTGTCAGCTAATGTGGATACTGGATAGAGACTGTCTTTGGGATGTGGTGCAGCTACTGTAGAGTATTGATTCCAAAACCTTTTAGCGCGTGGCTAATTTTCCATATGGGACCACTGCATGTGGCCCAGGGCTCAGGATGGGTCAGGCAATGTTATGTTTGCACTATGTGGCTAATCTGTGTGTGTGTGTGTGTGTGTGTGTGTGTGTGTGTGTGTGTGTGTGTGTGTGTGTGTGTGTGTGTGTGTGT